>JARHVA010000610.1:150000-427500 GCA_037957365.1 Torreya grandis | reverse complement strand
GAGTTTATGATTTAGGGTTTATATTTTAGGGCTCAGGTTTTAAGATATATGGTTTAGGGTATAGGGTATAGGTTACAATAGTGAAGTCATTTAGGGCTAATTTGAGTTCATTGAACCTAATTGTGACTATAAAATGTGATTTTAGGCACAATTATCTCCAATGTCAGCATAGGTTGAGCCAACTAGTCAATTAGGGCAATAAGTGATGTGATTTGGGAAAAATTGAGCCTTATAAAAGTAATTATTAATCTAAAAGATGTTAATTATGCATAAATTGATTGATTTAGGGTTTATAATTTAGGTATTAATGATTAGGGCTTAGGGATTATGGTATAGGATATAAGGTTTATGTTTTAGGGTAAGGGTCCAACCATGAAGGCAATTTGGGCCAATTTGATCTTGTTGAATCTATTTGTGACTAAATAATTTGATTTTGGGCTTAATTATCCCTAATACCATCAAAAATTGAACCAATTAGTCAATTAGGGTAATTAGTGATGAAATTTGGGCCAAATTAAGCCTTGTGAACCTAACTTTTACCCTAAAGGATGTTAATTTGGGTTAAATTGATTGGTTTATTATTTAGGGTTTAAAGTTTTAGGTTTTAAGGTATAGGGTTTAGGGTATGATAGAGTAGGATATTTAACTTAGTTCATGTTCACCTAGGTGTTTTATTATTTCCTTTTATTTATTTATTCCCACCATTTATGTGTGGTTATTTCATTTATTCAATTTTATATATTATGAGATATTACATATTTATCTTTAGATATTATGGGGATATTTTATAGTTATTTCTATCCTTTAGGAATAGTTATATCTTAGTTTATAATTGATCACTTAACTCTTAGTTATGGTTGACCACTTATCTTGATCTCTTAGTTACGATTGATCTTCCTTGCCCATATATGTAAGGTATATTCATTGTATTGGATAAGTTTTGGAGATATAATGTATGGTATTGATGCTCTTTTATTTTGAATATGCATATGTAAGTATATGTTATAAAATTAATTTTATAATATATTTTTATGAATGTGATGTTCTATTAACACAATAGATCTTTATGGTTTGGAACAATCTGATTATCATTCCTTTCATGGTACTAGAACTTAGGGTGTTGTAGACATTCATTTATAAAATCATTTTAAGTGAATTTTTTTTTCCATATATCCAATTATTTTTTATTTTATATGATAGGTAGGAGGAAGATCTTTGCATTTTTTCTTTTAAGTTTTAGCTTACATCATTTTATTGACTGTTTGGAAGGAAGGAAGAATAATTTTTTGTATTGTGTTTGATTTTGTACTATCTATAACTTGGGCATGTTTTTGACCACATTCTATTTTTTTGTGCATCCTCAGACATAGTTATATGTTTTTAGTACATCATAATTATGTTTATTTTTAAGATCCATGCATATAACAATGATGACATTTAGATAGGTGTCAAATTTAGGACAATAGACAAAATCAAAGTAACATGTGAGAGAGTGACAATTTCAGACCATTAGGAAACATCATTATTCATACCAAAATTCCCTCTCTCTTTTTGATGATGTAATACCCACATGAATCCCAAGGGGGGATCTCTCATCCTCATCCTTAGCCCCTTGGTCATATTGTCTGATCATGTGTAAGGGGATTACTTTTTTATTCCTACTAGTGGGGGATTAATTCCATCCCTTTGAATTTATTTTTATAATCTCTCCAAGAATTTTTTTCAATCATTTTAATTTTTTTTGGTGTAAGTTCCTTTTTTAACCCATTTATGATAGGAAATTTTGTAAAAAATATATCTTTTGATCGGTAACTCAAAATTGAGTACGATTTTAAAAAAAATGTATGCTTTTTACACCCAATCTATTAGTTGCATTTATTTTGTAAAAGAAACTAAAATATAAAGTGCCAAATTGTATGGGGGCTCAATACAAAATCTAAAAACACATAATTACCACATATGGAGACCAAGAATGCAAAAAATCATTAAATTCAAAGGATTATGGGCCTTAATGACTATAACACAATAGTGTTCATTAGAAAATATGAAAAAATTCAACACCAATGCAAATTTGATGACTGCATGGGTTTGATAAGAACTTATGTAAGTGATAATGTTTTATTTCATTCTGAAGGTTTTGACTCTCCTTTCAAAATATAGTAAAAATTAAAGGGTTTATTTGGTAAGGTGGATCATATGAGAGCCATGTAACTTGAATTAGAGATCACTTCTCTCAGTCCTAAATATTTTCCATCTATTATAGACTATCTTACTAAGTTCAAGCCCTTGTTGACATAATTAAAGGGGCGTGGAAGAGATAAGAAATATGAAGAGTGTGTTTACCTAATTATTTCCAAATTTAAAGGTCCATTCCAAATATTTTCTTTTGCCTTTTTATATATCATGGATGCCTTAGGTGCGAATTTCAAAATGCCTAATTTGGAGCTATTTTGTGAAAAACTCACTAGGGAAGAATCCAAATTATCTAATCTTGAGTCTTCCACCTCTAAAAAGCCATTATTATCATCTCATCCTATGTTCAAGGGAAAATAAAAAATTTAACCCAAAACTACTCATTCTCCATCCCAAAGTTTCACTAAACCCAAAGACAATAACTCTAAACCCAAAGAGTCTTCTAAATCGAAGAATAAGTATATCCTTTCATGTTCCTTTTATGGGTGGGATTGGTCATGTATAAACTAGGTGTTAGAAGAGAATGAAATATTTAGAAGATTAAAATTAGAAAACACAAGACCTCTATCTCCAATCAACCTCCTTTCAATGAGCATGGCAAAACACTTAATGTTGTTGGGAGATCCTAGTCATCTATTATAGAAAATTGGGTTATAGATTCTGGTGCTTCTCACCACATGACTTATTCTAAGGATTTTTTCATATATCTTGGTTTGAGTTCTGTTTCCAACATTGAGGTTGTAGATTCTTCTTTTATTTTTGTTAAGGGAAAAGCTGACATGCAACTAACTAGTGGATTCATCAATGATGCACTATATGTTCTTGATATCACTTCACATTTAATTTTTGTTTATAAAATTTGTCATTATAGTTAGGGAAAGATAGTGACTTTTACACCAGAAGGGGATTAAATTCAAAATTTATTGGAGCCTCATTCATTTGTTACATAAGGTGTTATTCATCATAGTTCTAGACTATATCATTTTGAGGGTTTTGATGACACTTCTTCTATGGGGTCATGTTTTATTTCTCATGCTAATTATGAGAGTAAGCTTTGACATGAGATATTTTGACATATTAATCATCTATATTTGAATATTTGATCACTCATGATATGGTTGATCATCTTCCTATAGTTTCTTATCTTGATGGATGATAGGTTATTGCTATACCTTTCATTTAAACAATCAATGAATTGGTGTCATTTAATACTAGGGCAAATGTCTAAGTCTATATGAAATGAGATGTTAGATATTTGAGTTTACAGTTAATTATTTTGGGGTGTTTACTTTGTTTTTGATGTTTAAATCCTAAGGGTAGTAAAATACATTCTAATCCTATGTTTTAAAAAAGGTAAACGTAGAAAGTTTTGTTAACTAAATATCCCCTATGAATTTTGTTGTTAGAAATATTCTTTAGTTCACACCATCAACATCCATAACTTAAACATATATTATAATAAAATATAGTGTCATCACTCGACTTGACCGACTAGGTAGGATAGTGTTGTATTTCAGAATGTGAGAATGTTGATTTCCTAATATTACCTAGACTGCTTCCTGATAGATTTTGAATATGGAGATGAGATTATTTAGTAAACAAACTTTCCTATAAACTTTACTCTTATGAGAATTTAAAGACACACTTTTCATAAAATAAACCCACTTGCATTGAAATGAAACAAACTTTGCATTTAATGAAAACACACTTGCATTAACAAAAACACACTTTACATTAAAAAGGAAATCACGCTTTGCATTGAAAGGGAAATAACACTTACATTAAAATGAAATATACCTGTATCAAAATAAATACACTTTTAAACTATAAACTAAAAATACTAATTGTCCTAATCTTTGAAGAAAATTGGGCCTTTACTCCTTCCTCAAAATAGGATGAACTTTAACTCAGTAGTGGAATAAAATGTTGTACTTTATTAAAAATTCATTATCAAAAGGAACATATATAGATGTTATGAATTCTACTACAAAATTACACTTGAATGTATCCTAATTTTATTTACTCTCTATTACCTTGAAATGAGAAGGATACATGTACTTAAAGTACATCTCAATGACCATTCTTAGAATACAAAGTCTAGAGATCTAAATAGAAAAATCCACTTATTCTAAATAGAAGATCTAAGAATTAGATCCTACACTTATAGGAGGCATTGAAACTGATTCAACTAAAAGTAGATTGAGTATAACTAACATATATCTAAAGAGAATATGTCTAGATTTACAAAATAGAAATATATTTATATCTAGATCATTTTAGACTATTACTATGAATAGTAATGTCTAAAAGAATATATATAAAGAAGGAAACTATATATATGTACAATAGATATATTTGGAGTTTCTATATTAATCTATATAATACATCTAGGCATCTTCAGAGTATGGCTAGACAGGTCTTTAGAGCATTATCATAATGTCTTTGGAGCTACCTAGGTGGATCTTTAGAGATTACTATGTTCTATGTCAAGTCTTCAAAACTATTTCTAAAAAGGCATTTCCAAAATTATTGATGACTTTTCAAAACAATCTCACCATAGAGATATATCTCTATATGCAAAATTGTATTCATTTCATCCAAGTTAGACATAAATAACAAGATAGATAAACAATAATGTATCACATACAAAAAAAAGACAATTAAACTCATTTAATATTTAGATGAGATCTTAACTATTAAATTTAATGCAATATATAACCAAGAGGCAACACTTATGGATAGTTTATATGAGATATAATGAATTATATATAATGCTCATCATTTTTCCCCCACACTTTACCTTTTTCAAGTCTTCTTACGAACCAAGGAGAACTATTCTTTAATCCAAGAGTCCTAATCCAAACTACTTATTGAGATCATAAATTTGATCATGATGTCTGCAATCACAATGATTTCTTGACATAAACCCCAAATCTCTTACCATAGAGTATAACCATGCTTGAAATTATACTTCTAACTAATTATGCCAATTATACCAAGGAGACACAAGACAAAGAAGAATAGGTGGCCTAAATATCATTCTAATACAAACATCTAACCCTTCTTCTTCCAGTAGCTAAGTGATAATCTTAAAAAGTGCCCTAACTCTCTAGAGACTCCAATTGATGGTAGTGAGAGTCATGACTTACCTACATTTTAAGGCAATAGGTAAAGTCTCCCATCTAACCATACTTGTTATGATAGAGTTGGAGGGATTTTGGCTAAAAAAAGCTCAGAAGGCTTCTACATTTTCTCTTAACAACTCATGATACTTATCTTTCATGAACATAAGATATAAAGGCTATAAGGTAGCAAGAAGTTTGAAATATTTTGGAAAGTGGGGTCTTATACATAAGCCTATAATATTCTACAGTTTTAGGAATTGGTTATGTGCTTGCTCCCAAGCAGTTAGATTTCTCATAGTGGAAAAAAAAGCACATAATTGTGTTTCTCCCACAAACAAGTTAACTAAAAATCTAGACTGGTGTTCCAATAACATGTTAAAAAGATAACAATCATAAATTTGATCTTATCTTTCTATAGTACTTTTAAGAAAGATGTCCATGACTATGTGTTCATATTCAATGACATGGGGGAAACTAAGATAAATCAATTGAATTTTCCACTTATAAAACTATTCATGAAAAATAAAACATATAAAGAAGAAGGTTTTATGTAAGATAATAATTTTTTAGAATTTTCACAAATAGTTTGAATTGAAGTTTGAGCCTACTAAAATTGTTTTTGAAACTCTATTTTGATTTTAGAATTCTCTGATTCTAACTTATGAATCTTGTTCTAAAATTTCTTCCAAATAAAAATAATCTCATGAAGAGGAAGAAAAAAAGGAGAAATATCTCTTGTTGTTTCTTTAGCTTTTATAACTATCTCCCTTGTTTCCTTTTGCATAGACTGTATGGTAGCTTGCAACTCAACATTTTGAGTTGTTATATCCTATATATGATTGTTTTATTGACCATGAAATGCATCCTTACTATCAATAGAGAGTTGTAGATTATCAATCTGAGCATCCTTAATTACAAGGCAATTTTGTAAAGTGCTAAGTTCATGAAATTATGAGAACAATTGATTATGAATTCTAGTCTGTTCAAAATTAACTAATATTATAATCACTTCTTTTGCTCAAACTTGGGCAACATAATTTTCATATCACTTTTATAAACTAAAAATGGTTTGGTTCTTACCTTGCAAGGTCAATCTAATAAAATCTAGCTTTGCTTGTTATTTTTTAATAGTTTCTTCACGTCGTGATAATGTCATAACATGATACAAATTTTTGTCTTTATGAACATGTTGAGGATAAGACACAGCTCCTTCCATGAGTGTTAATTTACCCTTGTTAAATGTGGAATGTAAGGGTATTTCTTCTTCAAATGTAATCTCTTGTGTATGGGTTTGTGTTTCTTCAACTATTTGCTCAACATCTATAGCTTTCATTGGAGAAGTAAAGCTTAAACTACCCAAAATTTTAGTTACTTATACCTCACCTTCTTATTTTTCTTGAAGAATCAACTGATGATTTCACCAGGGTTTGACAAATGGGGTAGATTTTTTTTCAAAACCCTCATTTTCCTTTTTAACCTCTTTTACAACATCTTCAGAGCTTCAGGTGCTGAAGATGGACCTTCCTATGTTCTTACTATCATGAGAGGAGAAATAGGATGTTAAAATTTTTTACCAAGAATTTTGAGCAAATTTTGAAGAAATGAAGACTAAGCTTTCTCACCCTTTGGTTTATTTAGGAAATGGTGCTGACAAATGAGATTAATTAAACCATGATGTTTAATTGATCTAGTTCCCCTTTTCAATTTATGAGCTACATGACAGATATCATGGTGATGATAAGAAGGTAGGTTTACTTGGCACTCTGGTCTAGTAGCTTCTTTCTTTAGATGAATGATAAATTACATATTGTCTCCACCAACCATAGTGAACTATCCATCACAAGTGAGGTATTTCATGATCCAATATGGTACATTATGCCATGAAGGTGGAAGACTATCCTAAGTGATCCCTCAGGGAATGCCTTGTGGAGTCTCAACCAACTTAAGATGGGGTTTATTACCATCAATAAAAATTTGAATTAGATCAACAAAACTTAATTTATCAGTAAAAACCATGCCTTATTTACGGATCCATGAAATTTCACTGATAGCATATGAATTAATACAAATATGTTCACCCTAGTCTACAAAATTATCTTCATCAACTTTTTCTAAAAACTCTTGAACAATATTCTCTTGAAAACCCTGGAATGTCTTTAGGAAATTGAGCCATCTTGTTGTTTCAAAAAAAACCCTAGTAGATTAATCTTGTAAAATAATTTATACCAATTCCATTTCACTTTTATTTTTACCCCCCATATTTGTATTTATCCATAGTATTCTCAAAAACATTCTTATGTAATGCAAAACTGAGTTCAAAATCACACCGAGTACTGAGTAGGGAAATAAAGTTGGGACATGATGTGGAAATGAATAGAAATAAATGGATAAAAATTGAGGCACACGTGTAATTTATAATAAGCACCATGAAATTATATAAAATATGATGGCCAAACATGTTGGAGTAAAAAAAATTTTTAATGAGGGAGTACTTTTAGGGTTAACATCAATTATGTGGCATGAGAGATCATACTTGGCAACACTTAAAATGATATTTGAAATTATTTTTGTATTTGGAATTATCTTTTGAAAAGGTCTTTGGAATAACCCCACATCAAATCTTGAAATCAATAAATAGTACCAACTTTAGTCACATCCAAGTGACATCAATGGAACTTATAAATATTTAGAAGTGTTGTCCAGTTAATGGTCATACATGTAGAACATAAAATAGAAAATGTCTAACCTATTGGGAAGGAAGTACAATTGTAATTTTTATATAAGGATCCATGCTTATATATTAAATTTTTCATGTGTCCTATAAATATAAATAATTTTGAGAAGGTAAGTTAGCTGACAAGATAATAGTTCATGTTTATTGCAGAAGTTTCCTCTGAAAAGTGTCATTTTTAGTTTTCACTTTTTAGTAGTTTTATTTTTATTTTTTATAATTTTTTTATTTTTCATTTTTTTTATTTTTTTAAAATTTTAAGTGAATAAAACCACCATTTTATGGTTTTCAATAGTCCCCATTATTAGATGTTTGTTACAAAGATCATTCAGCCTTAGTGGAAGAACCAGGTTCTTACATAAAGTTAAATTGGTCTTGATTATGTTTAATGAATTCTTCCCTATTGAGAGGTATCCTATAAACTTTAAGTTTGTTAGCATTGACCAAAAGTGTCCTTTAATCACCATAAATTACTTGAATTTAGACAAAACCATTATTTTTGATAATTTTGATCAGGTATGGCCCCAACCATCTTGTCCTGAGCTTATTTTTGAAATGATAGAATTTGGAATCAAATAGAAATACCCAATCACACCTTATTTAAACTATTTTTATATGATATGATTATCTTGTCATTATTTTCACTACTTCTAGATCATGTTGGTTTGAGTGAGTGCATCCATTCTTAGTTTAGCTAGCCCATTCATCAAGATTAACTCACATATTAGCTACTGTCTTCAATGTTTAAAATTCAAACTCTATTGAAAATAAAGGTTTATTTACAAACACAGGTTCATATGGAGAGAATCTTGTGGTATTATTCCATGTAATATTATATGCCCAAATTACTTTAGGTACTCTATCTACCCATTTTTTCTACTACTGTTCACTATTTTGGTCAAAATGTTTTCAAGCTCTCAATTGGTGACCTCCACTTGCTCATTAGCTTTGAGGTGATATGGTAAAGATTTTTGATGATTGATTTGGTAAAATTATGTAAACTCCTTTATCATGTTAGACATGAATTGAGGCCCTTGATAAAAAACAATGGATTTAAGAGCTCCAAATCTCAACATAATCTTATGATATAAAAAATCAACAAGTATTTCCTCCCAAACAAAGGTGAGTGACTACACTTCAATCAACTTAGTAACATAATCAGTACATACTAATAAATACTATTTTCCTTAAGATGGTGGGTTGATTGGTCCAACAAAATACAAGCCCAATTTATCAGATGGTTCTAAAACTATTGGAGGATGGAGATGCATTTTTTAGGATAGAGTAGGCTTACCCATCCTTTAACAAGGATCACATTGCCATACAAACCTTTTTACAGTCCTATAAAGAGATGACCAATAATAACCTACACAAAAAATATTATGAATGGTCCCTTTTGTTAAATAATTTCCTCCTCCTTGTTCACTATGGCATGCTCTTATGATGTCAAATACTTCATCTTCTATGACACACTTGTGAAGTACATGATTAGGTCCAATTTTAAAGAACATACCTTTAAACCATTTGAAATGAGAACTAGTTCTAATCAAACTTTTTCTTTCTTTATAAGTAAAGGAATGAGGAAACTTCCATGTTGGTAAGAAATTTGCCATGTCTGCAAACCATAGGGGGTATAAATATAGAAAATACTTGTTCATCTGGAAAAGAATATTCCATAGGTTCATATTCATCTATAATGATTAATATATATAAAAATTCATCAACAACATTATACTCTCTACCACCTACTACCATATTCATTAAGTACTTAATAACTGAATGATCTATATAAATAAATACACAATAACCAAAAATGTAATGTCTAAACTTGTTTATGGCATAAAGAATAGCAAGAAATTATTTTTATATGGTAGTTTAGTTTTTATCTATGGGATTAATATTCCTATTGATATAATAAATGGCATACATTTTCCCTTCCTCATCTCTTTGTCATATAATTGCCCCTAGTGCATTATTGGAAGTGTCAATATAACTATGAAAAAGATGTTCCTAATTAGGTACTTTCAAAACTAGAGTAGTCATAAGTTTGTTTTCTAATGTTTCAAAAACTTCTTGGCACTTATGATTCCATACAAATTCACTATCTTTTGTTAGCAAGGAAAATATAGGTGCAACTATTTTGCTAAAGTATTCAATAAATCTTTTGTAATATACTACATGATTGAGAAAAATTTTGACATTTTTTTTATGTTTGAGGAATGGGGAGACTATAAATTACCTTAAGCTTCTTTGGATTCACTTTTATTGCTTGATAAGAGACATGATGTCCTAAGCTTATTTCTTCATCAACCATTATTACACACTTCTCATGACTCAAGGATACTTGGTGTTCTTCACACATGGTGAGAAATTTATCTAATTTTTTCAAAGATTCATTAAATGTATTACCATTGAAAGTGAATTCATCCATGTATACTTCCACACAATCATTTTTAAGATTAGAAAATATGGTTAACACAACTCTCTCAAAGGTAGAAGGTGAATTACACAATCCAAAAGGAAGGACTATATAAGCAAATGTTCCTCAAGGGTAGGTAATGTATTTTTATCTTGATCTTAAGGGGTTATTCTAATTTGATTGTATCCATTAAAACCATCTAAAAAATAAAATTACTGCTTTCCTACCAATTTATCCAAAACTTAATCAATAAAAGGTACAAGAATGTAATTTCTCATATTGGCTTCATTTAGTTCTCTATAATCTACAGACACTCTCTGTTTTCCATTATTATTAGGTGAAATGACCATAGGTAAAACCCATTAAATATAGGATATGGGGTAAATGAAACCAACTTCTAATAGTTTTTCTATATTTGTCTTTATAATTTCTTTTAAGGTTAGGTTAATTCTCTGTTGTGGTTATCTAACTAGTATAACAACTTCGGTGTAAATGTGATGGGTACAAACACTAGGATGTATTCATTTCATATTACTTTAATCCCAATCAAAGAATTTTGTGTGCTATACCAATAAATCAAACACTTTACTTTCTTACTGGTCAATTAACCAACTATTGATATTCAACAATTTATTGGGATAATTTTAATAATAGTTAGAATGAGGGAATTTACCTACTTGTATTCACTCATCAAAACATTCAATGGACATGGATGTGGTAGTATAATGTGAAATATAACCACATCCTTGTAAAAGGTTTCACTTTTAGAGAGAAGATTGGTTAGTGGATAATGAAAATCATTTGAAAATGAATTTTGACCTTCTTAAGCCTAGTCAACTATGGCTTTTTAGATATCTTACCAACCATATAACCTATTTGGTAAACTTATGACATTGCCTTGGTTCTAAGAAGTGAATATAAATTATTCCCATTAATTATTGTTCATCTTTAGAGCTAAGATATTGTTCTTTGAAACTAAGCTTTCAGTTCTTAGAACTAAGCTATCAATCATCAAAGCTAGGCTTTCAAACTCTAGATCTAGGCTATCAAACTTTAGAGGTAGGTTGTTAGACTTTGGAGCTAGTTTTTATTGGTCCAAACCTTCTATTATCTATTCCTCAAATTCTTGAACATGTTATTTTATAATAACCATGGCTAAGGAAGACACACTATTCTAATTTTGTTCAAGTTGATCTACCCATTTTTATATAAAAATATCCATTGAAGGTCTAGTAAGAAGATAAAGGGAGATTTTTTTTGGTGTGTATTTCATTAAAAAATATCATATTACTAGATCTATAGTCAATTCATGATGCAATTGTAGCTAACCAAGGTATCCTAAGAATAATTAGATACCCTACCTTTTTGGGTTTAGGTTGAAGGATCATGAAAACTATAAGATATTCCTAGGATTCTATGGTGTCTAGCACATTTTCTATGGTTAATTTAGGCATAGTAGTTGATTGATCTACCATTTGAACAATTTTAGTGGTAGGTTGAATCCCTCTGAGGGATAAAGATTATAATGTTTTCAAAGTCATTATATTGATGGCAGAACCCAAATCTACAAGCACATTTAGTATGATATTGTTCCCAATTGTCATTGTCATCATGGGACTGTCAGGGTCTCTGTATTTGGGAACAAGTATGTCTATTGCTAGTAAATCAACAATTTTACCATTTACCTAAAAAATTTTAGGATATTATTTTTTATACTTGGTGCTTTGATGTACAATCCTTCAATTATTTGATTTAATTCAGGAATATCCTTAATAGCTCTTAACAATGAAATTTAAATCTTCATGTCTCTTAATCCTTGCATCAGTTCATAAACCTCCCTAGGTTTTTCTTTCTTAAGTCTCTCAAGAAATGGAACAACAAGGGGATCTTGAATTTTGGTTGGTGTGATTGGAGTTGTGGTGGTTTATACCTTATATTCATTTGGTTCTTCAACTATAGGTGACTCATGAGTGTTTTCATTATTGAGAATTTTAATTATGGTAATGGGTGAATCTCCTACTACCTTTCTTGACTTGAGATGAACATTATTACACCTAGCGGAACCACTTGTAACACCACTTTCTTAGTCAGCTTCAAAAACAAGAGTATTTTTCCTATTCTTAAGATTTTCTACTGGTTAGGTAGGTAACTATGGTTTGTTAACTTACTTCTCAATTGGTGGTGTCTAAGGGTGTGAAGGCATCAAAGCCTACTATGGAAGAAACCTTCTATATGTTTGATTATGAGACCATTGTTGATTTTTCAATTGAGGTGGAAACTACTATATCTAATGTGGTTGTTGATTTTGCCACTGTGCTCAAGGTTGTGAAGGATTTTAAGGCATCACCCACATATATGGCATCCATTCTTCAATTCCCCATGGTTGTGGTTGTGGTCCCCAAATTTATGGTGTGACTTCTCTAGCCCATGGTATCATCCATGGATTGGGGGAAAATCTTGTATAAAGTTCACTTCCTCAACTGCATGTACTAGTTTCTTTGTCTTTGGATAAAGTTCACTTATTTAACTGCATGTACTGCTTGTTTTACCTAATTTTTCATGGAAAGAAGATTATTTCAGTTCTTGGTGTCATGGTATAGGTCACAAATACCACATACTTATAGTTTATCTAAAGGACACTCTTTTACTGTGTGTTTAAACCTATATCTAGGATAATGTATTGACAATTATTCAGCATTGGTGGCATTGGCCTTTTCTTTAAGACCATTTAATGTAGTTTTTAATTTTACTGGAATATCTATTTTTAAATTAGCAAATTCTTCCATTAATTGGCCAACTTCAAAGGATTTTCCTAATCATGATTTATTTATGCTAGGTCTTATTTTGGAATAGTTAGTACATAATGCTATAATCTGATGAAAGGTTAACTTGTCAATGTCACCCTTTCCCATTAGGTTCAAAGCATCATTTTCATCATCATCTAGGCCTTTAATAAATACTATCTTTATGACCTCCTCTATGAGTTGTTAACCACTTTGTTTATGGGAAAATATAGACCTATCAAGTTAATCTTCTAAGGCTTCATATTTACTTTTATTTTGTCTTGAAAAACTCTTCTTTTCATTCTCTTAACTCTATAATAATTATGATACTTATCAAAAAATGTAATTTACATTTCTTCCCAAGTACTTATATAATTATCGTCAAGGCCCATGAACAATCTCATGGATGCATCCTTAAGTATAGATGGAAATAACTTCAACTTCTGATTATTAGTGACATAGTCATATGTTTGGTAGAGAACCTAAAATTCCAAGAGGAATTGATCTAGATCCTCTGAGGATTTACCTCTAAAATTAGGTAAAATATATGGCAAGATATTCTTCATGGAGGTTATGTCATCAGGACCCAAGTTGATTGGATAGGAAAAAGTTGTCCTATTGAGGCTATCTATCAAGGTTTTCTACATGTTCATAATTGTCTTCCATATTTTCTACCTAACTTTTGTTATCAATCCAATTTGAGTTCTATTCTTGGGTTATCAACCTATGGTCTACTAGCTCACAAGGAAAATCTTAATTGGTGATTAAATCTTCTTCTTGTAGAGTTTGTGGATTAAATCCAACTATTCCAGAAAAGGGATCATCAAGATCAATTCTTCCTATGGGAGAAGATGACCTGAATATAATTCTTCTTGTAAGATCTGTTTATGAGGATGAACCTTTTTTAGGAGAGGAATTAGAAAAAAATTGTATACAACTTTTAATTTCCTTTCTTTTACTTCTTGATCTTTTCAGCAAGGATAAAATCCTCTCTTCTTCTAGTTTTATTTGGTAGTATTTAGAGAGAAATCATCCTTGAGAATATCTTAGGTGGTTCACAAATGTAAAGAGTCCTTGATTTTTTTGGTTTTTGTGGTATATGAATGTTTTTGAATTTATCATGTATAACTCTAATATATGATCTCACTAATACTTATTAATTATTGATTAATAACCCCCGACAATAATGCCAAAAATGATAGGTTGTCGCTATACCTTTGATTTAACCAATTAATAGATCAACGCCATTTTATAATAGGGATAGTGTCCAAGGATATATGTAATGAGATGTTAGATATTTGAGTTAACAGTTCATTTTTTTAGGGGTGTTTACTCTACTATTCATTTTTAAATTCTAAGGGTAACAAACAATATTCTAATCTTATGTTGTAGAAAAGGTAAATTTAGAAAGTTTTGCTAACTAGATATCCCATATGGAATTCCTTATTAAATGGATTCTTTAGTTCACACCATCAACATACAAAAATTAAACATCTGGCAAAGACACTATAGTGTCCTTACTCAAGTTGCCTGGCTAGTTAGGATAGTTTTTTATTTTAGAATTTGAGAGTTTTTATTTCTTATTGTCACCTAGAATATTTCCTAATAGATTTTGAATATGGAGATGAGTTTCTTTAGTTAAAAAACTTTCCTATTAACTTTACTCTTATGATAATTGAAAGACACACTTTTCATACAAGAAACTCACTTACATTGAATTGAAACAAAATTTTCATTTAATGAAAAAACACTTGCATTAAAATAAACACACTTTGCATTAAAAGGAAAATCATAGTTTGCATTAAAAGGGAAATCACATTTGCATTAAAATGAAATAAACCTATATAAAAAAATACACTTTTAAACTATAAACTAGAAATACCAATTATCCTAATCTTTGGAGAGAAGTGGGCCCTTGCTCCTTCCTCAAAATAATATTAGCTTTAACTTATTAGTGGAATAAAATGTTGTACTTTATTAATAATTTATTATCAAAAGGAACATGTACAGATGCTATAAATTATGCTAAAAAATTTACACTTTAATGTTTCCTAATTCTATTTACTCTTTATTACCTTAGAATGAGGATACATGTACTTAAATCACATCTAAATGATCATTCTTAGAATATAAAATTTGGTGATCTAAATGTTAAAATCTACTTATTCTAAATAGAAGATCTAGGAATTAGATCCCATGCTTATAAGAGGTGTTGAAACTGATTCAACTAATAATAGACCAAGTATAACTAACATATATCTAAAGATATTATGTTTGTATTTATAAAATAGAAATAATTTATATCTAGATCATTTTAGACAATTACTATGAATACTAATGTCTAAAAGAAGATATCTAAAGAGGGAAAAATATATATATACAATAGATATCTTTGGATTTTCTATATTAATCTGCAAAGTAAAACCATACATCTTTAGAGCATGACTAGGCATCTTCAGAGCATGGCTAGATAGGTCTTTAGAGCTTCATCAGAATGTCTTCAAAGTTTTGTCAGAATGTCTTCGAAGTTGCCTTAGTGGATGTTTTTAGCTTACTATGTTCTATGTTAAGTCATCAAAATTGTTTTCAGAACTATTGATGACTTATCAAAAAAATCCCACCATATATATGTATCTGTATATGCAAAATTGTACTCATTTCATCCAAATTAGACATAAATAACAAGATAGAGAATTAAAAATGTATCACATACAAATAAAATATAATTGCACTTAATTCATACTTAGATGAGACCTTAACTATTAAATGTAATGCAATATATAACCAAGAGGTAACACTTATGGATAATTTATATGAGATATAATGAGCTATATAGAATTCTCTTCAATGATGTTTACCATAGATGTGCATTAGGGAAACAACACCAATATCTGTTTCCTAAGGGCATGTCTAAGAGAAATTTTTCACCACTTGAGCTTGTGCATAGTGACTTGATGGGTTTTTATACTCTTTTCAATGGAGATAAGTATACACTTATATTTATTGATAATTTCTTGAGGTTTAATTAGGTTTATTTACTCAATTACAAGAGTAAATTATTTTCACACTTCAAAGTCTTCAAGGATTTGGTTGAGAATCAATATTCTAGTTGCATAATGAAGTTTTGCACTGATAATGGGGGGAGTACTTCAACAAAGACTTTTTTGATTTTTTGGTAACTCATGGAATTGTTAAACCATATTTTGTTCCTTATACTCCACAAAAAAAATGGTTTAGAAAATTGGAAGAACCAAAATTTAAAGGAGATGGCTAATTACATGATGAATTCTTAGGGTTTACCTCCTATATACTAGGTAGAAGTACTTAATTGTGAAAACTATATTAATAATCACACACCACACATAGAAATTGAGCATTTGACTCCAGAGGAGAATTGGTTTAGAACCAAGCCCATTGTCTCATTTTTTCAAGTTTTTTAGAGCTATGCTTTGAATTTTTTACTAAAGAAGAAATGGAAAGCATTGAATAAGAAGAGCAAACCCTTGATATTTGTAGGGTATTATGAAGATATGAGAGCTTATCAACTTTTAGATCTTGATTCTCATGATGTTATTTTTTAAACACATGTTCAGTTTGATGAAAATTTCTATTCTCATGAGTCTTCATATTCTTCCATGACTTATTCTTTTTTGATTCCATCCATTGATGATTCTTCACTTCATTTTGATGATCCCTTCTTTGAGGAACCAATTTAAGAGGACATTAAGGAGGTTATGGATGTAAAATTAGATGCGGATCTTATTCCCACTATGCCTAAGTGGGATCATACTAAAATCTATGAGACAACACCTTTTATACAAGATATTCCACCCACTAGACATCATCATGCACATTCTACAGGTTATATACTTTTATGTTAGGTATTTTTTGGGGATCCAAAGTATTTTTCATAATATCATGGGATAAAAGAGTGGGATGATGCAATGATAGATTAATATTCTTCCTTGATTGATGAAGAATCATACTTGGGATTTGGTCTATTTTCCTAAGAGAATAAAGTTGGTTAGATGTAAGTGGATATACCAAACCAAATATACAACCGATGGGTCTATTGATAAATATTATGCTCATCTTGTAGAAAAAGGGTTTTTACAAGTAAAAAGTATTGATTACTCTGAGACTTTTTCCCCTCATTACAAGATGGATTTTATGCACCTTTTACTTTATTTTACTGCATCATAGGGTTGGTTAGTGTAACAAATGGATGTAAAGAGTGCCTTCTTACATGGAGATTTACAGGAAGAAATCTACATGGAGTAATCTATTGATTTTATTCATGATTCTTCTTTTGTTTTTTGACTATGAAGGTCTCTCTATGGTCTTAAATAGGCTCCTTGAGCCTAGTATGATAAGATGGAGTTTTTTTATTATATCTATTAGCTTCATTCATTTCCACTTAGATCCTACCGTATATATCTAGCATGTTGTAGAGGATATTGATATAATGGTTTTTTATGTTGATGATTTGATTTTTATAGGTAGCTCCTTATTAGATTTAGGCTATTCAACAAGCTCTTAAAATTTATTTTGATATGATAGATCTTGGTATTTTACACTTTTCCCTTAGTTTGTAGATTTCTCAATTAGATTTAGGGATTTGTTTGAGTCAATAGAAGTACACCCTTAATCTTATTCAACATTTTGGCATGATTGATTGTAAGCCAGGTCCTTCTCCTTTCCAATCTGGGGTCAGTCTTACTTCCACTTGAACTACTCCTCTTTGTGATCCTATGTTGTATAGGTATTTGGTTAGAAGTTTCATGTACTTGATGCATATTCACCCTGATATTTATTTTTTAGTTGGACTTGTATCTCACTTTACACATGCTACTCATGACAATCATTGGTAGGCTACCAAGAGGATTTTATGATATCCATATGGTACTTTCCATTTTGGATTACATTACACCAAAGGTTCTACTTAGTTAGTTGGATGTATTAATTTACATTGGGTAGGTTCTATTGATGATAAACATTCCACTTATGTTTACCTTTTTTTATCTTGGTTCTTTTCTAGTTGCTTTTACTTGTAATAAGGAGCAATCTATTGCACTTTAATCTATAGATGTAGAGTACAGGGAAAAATAATAATGACTTAGTAGGTTTTTTGGCTTTATCAATTATTGATAGAGTTTTGATTCACATAAGATTGACCTACTATACTTTGGTGTACCAAAGTGCAATTCACATTTCTTGCAACCCTACTAAGCGCCAATAGACCAAGCATATTAAGATTCACATGCACTTCATTATTTAACACATTTAAGATGTATTTATTTATTTTGAGTACATCCTAACATAGAAATAGGTTGTAGACATCTTTATGAATCCTTTTGCATCACCTCATTCCCTTGAGTTGCATATCATGCTTAGGGTTTCAAAAGTTGTCCTTCAGGGTTATTTGTGAGGACATCTTCTTTCCTCATTTATCTCTTTTTGGAGGGGATTTTTATTTTTCTATGGTTTTTATCCCTTTTTACACTTTATGAAAGATTATTTCATGGATATATTATACATGAGTTTTTTATGCATATTCTAGCTTAAGAGAAGCCAAACAATCACTACATGTCATACAAATATGTATGAAATAGTAAGTTTGTGCATTTAATTTAGGTATTAAAAAAGTCAATAATGGTCAAAGGTTTACATGGAGATGTTCTCTATAATTATGAGAAGCTACCCTAAAAATTTGGAGTCTTGAAGTGATTTCTAGCTCAATTTATAAAGCTTCAAAGTTACTCTAGCAGATTATGATGGGCCAAAGACCATCAAGTTTAATCACATTAAAGTTTGAGGTCATTGTTTTAGAATACCCAATGGTGAGATCTTGATCGTACATATTTAGATCAATTGTGCATATGAATTCAACATGTCAAAGGTTACACACATTGGTGACAAGTGTCACAAGCTCACTAAATTGAAAGAAGATCAATGGTGAGCAGTGGTTCATACTTATGAAGATCAATGATGTAGGAAAAGTCAAAGACTTAACAAATCATGTAGGATTACCAAGTGACACAAGTGTATAGACTAATAACAAAGTGTTTAGAAGGCATGCTAGGGTACCAAGTGCTGTAATCATGAGAGTTCTGATCAAGATCTAATGCTGAGCATTACAAGATAAAGACCTGACTGATCTGAGGAGATTGATAGTGCATATTTTGTCAATGTTTTAAGGGTATATGAGATGATTTCAATATGTTTAAAGTTTAACAATTTATTAGTGACCATTGGAATTCGAATATTATAATTTGTGAGGGAAGAGATGTCTTAAGGTATTGATGATCAAACAAAATGGTTGATAAACATGACTAATTATAGTTATGATTTCAACGGACACCATTATACTTGTAATGAATATGGTCATAGCTATAAGGACTATACTTACTCTCCAAGAAAAATAAATGAGGTTATCTACTATAACTGCAATTAATATGACATATAGTCAAGTATTGCAAAAGGGACTATTGGAAAAAGGAATTTCAAGTTATTAACACCATCAAATGGTTTAGAAAAGAAAAAACCAAGATTCAAATAAAGAAGGAACATGACTCAAAGGAAGAATCCATGTTTATACAAACTACAATGCATACTCAAGAGGATGAAAACAAGAAATGGTACATAGTGGATTCTCAAGTCATATTATATGAGATAAGAGTAAGTTTATTTATCTCAAAAAATATAATTCAAGTTCAGTAAGGTTTGGTGATAACTCTTCTAACATAGTTGGGAAAGTCTCAATAAGTTTGGATAATGGTTATACTAGAACTGAAAAATATTCTATATGTAAAAGGTTTGAAACACAATCTTCTAAGTGTTAGCTAAATGTGTAAACAAGGAAATGTTGTAACTTTTCATGACAAAGGGTGTGAAGTGAAGTTCCAAATATGGAAAATTAGTTTCAAACATTCACAAGGCATATAAAAACTTATATGTGTTCCATAAATCCAATAAAAAAGGTGCTTCATGAATCAATTAAAAGAAAGCTAGCTTTGGCATAGAAGGCTTGGACACCTGAACTTTGATAATTTAGTAAGGATTAGTTCAAAAAGACTAGTGAGGCATATGCCTAAGATCACTAAGTTTCTTCATACTCTATGCAAGGCATGCCTTTATGGAAATCAAGTCAAAAGAAGGTATAAATCCAAGGAACACTCTACCATAATACCATTGGAGTTGATCCACATAGACTTTTGTGGATATATGAGAACTCAAGGTAGTCAAGGTAATAGCTACTTTATGTTTTTAATTGATGACTTCATTAGAATGACTTGGATATTTTTTCTTAAATAAAAATTAGAATATTTTGGAAAATTTAAATCATTAAAATCTCTTGTTGAAAATAAAAATGGATCAAGAATCAAGTGTGTAAGATCAGATAGAGGAGGTGAATTTTGGTCTTATGAGTTTGATGAATTTTGTGAGGAACAAGGAATTAGAAGATAATACTCTACTTCTAGGCCCCCCCCAACAAAATGGGGTAGTTGAGAGGAAAAATAGAAATATCCAAGAGATGACTAGAATTGTGCTTCAAGATTCCAAAATTTCAAATGGTTTTTGGGAAGAGGCTACCAATACATCTATCTATATATTAAATATATGTCAAGTTAGAGAAAATGGTGATAAGAATCCATATGATCTTTTGAAAAATATGGCAGCTAATTTTGAACACTTTAGAGTGTTTGGGAGCAAGTGTTTTATCAAGAGAAATGAAGAAAAGCTTTGAGATTTTGACTCAACATCTAATGAGGGCATCTTCTTGGGGTATTCCTCCATAAGTTATGCATATAAATGTTTGAATAAAAGTCTCCACAAGGTTATTGAAAGCTATAATTTGATATTTGAAGATGAAAGTGACATCATGAAGCCTATCTTGTAGATAATTGACACTATTGAGGATGTTATCTCAAATAATGAAATCATACCTAATCAATCAGATGATGAAGAGGAAGAATTAAGACATGATACTAAAGCCCCTTCTATGAGAATACAAAAGGATCATCCTATTTCCCAAGTTATTGGAGATGTGAATGCTAGTTTGTAGGCTAGGAGAAGAAGGTTGATAAATCAGAATCAACAAGACAACCTTTTTATCTAGGGTTGAACCAAAAACTTTATTGTAATCCAAAAAATATGAAAGTTGTACATGTGATATAGATGAAGAACTTGGTCAAATACTGAAGAATGAGACATGGGATCTAGTTCCTAGACCAAAAATAAAGAATGTGATAGGCACTAAATGAGTCTTCAAAAATAAGATGAATGAGAAAGGAGAGGTCACAAGAAATAAAGCTGTATTGGTGCGTAAATGATATGATCAAGTTGAAGGGATATATTTTGATGAGACTTTTTATCCAGTGGAAATGATAGAAATAATTATAATATTCTTGGCATATGTTAGTTTCAAAAATTCTAGGGTATACCAAATAGATGTGAAATTGCCTTTTTGAATGGAAAATTAGAATAAGAAGTGTACATTGAGTTAACTAAAGGATTCTTCATGTCAAATAATCAAGATTATGTGTGGAAATTGAATAAGGATTTTTATAGCCTTAAACAAGCTCCCAAATTTTGGTATGATAGACTAGACAAATATCTTTTGAGTCAAGGTTTCAAAAGAGGGGTAGTTGAAAGAAATTTATACATCAATACTAAAGGTAGTCATCAATCACTTGTAGTTGTCTATGTTGATGAAATAATATTTGGTTTTGATAATGATAATATGAGTAAAGAATTTGTAGATGTCATGAAGATTGAATTTGAGATGTTTATGTTGGGAGAGCTTTCATTCTTTTTGGGATTGCAAATTAACCAACTAGATATAAGGATAATCATCTCACAAAATAAATACATCAATGATATGCTAAGGACATTCGAGATGATGGAGTGTAAGAAAATGAGTACACCAATGATTATAGATTTAAAGTTGAGTAATCAAGATTAATCACCAAAGGTTAATAAAATTTTGTATAGATCCATGATTAGAAGTCTTTTGTACTCCACATAATTCACTCTAATGGAATCTAAGGAACAAATAATTCACTCTAAAGACATACACTGATGTAGATTGGGTTGGTTGTGTGGATGATAGAAAGAGTACCAGTGGTGGTGTTTTATTCTTGGGTGAATTCTTGGTATCTTGGATAAGTAAGAAGCAAGCCTCATTATCCTTATCCACTACATAAGTTGATTATATAGTTTTTGCCTTATGTCGTAATCAAACCATATAGATGAAACAAACCTTGGAAGATTGTAAGGTAATGCAAAAAAAACCTTGTCCCATCTTTTGTGATAATACTAGTGCAATTAGTATCTCAAAGAATCCTATAATGTACTAAAAAACTAAAAAAATTCTTATTAGATATCAATTATTGAGATAACAGGAGAGAAATCAATGTGTTAAGTTGGAGTATGTGCTTACAAAAGAATAACTTGCAGACATTATGACCAAACCATTGACAAAAATAACATTTGAGTGTCTAAGATAAAGATTGGGAGTCATATCCTTATCTACAAATCAATAGAAGGTTTATCTAAGAGGGAGATAACTCAGTTATATTGATTGGCTTGGATATCTATGCATGATGTAAGGGGGAGCATATACGAGATGTTTCAGCCTTGGTGAAAGCATGGAAGAAGTCTGTTGTAGTCGTGAATTCAAATAAGTTTGAATTGATGAATTTATCAAACCAAGTCATGAGTTTTGATAAGTTATTGGATCTTCATGCTTGAGAAAATGGATCTGGTGTGTTCTAAAGGTAGAAAGGTCCAAGGATCAGAAGTCTAAGTTCAAATTGTGGCATATAAAAGGGGGAGAAATTATTTCATATGCTTGATAGAATGTAAGTATCCTGATTTTTTCAATTAGTACTCAAATGAATATTATTGATAAGGTTGAGCATGAAGTTGTGCAAGATACGTTTTTTTTGCAAATTCATTTGAGCTAAGAGGCCCTTTTTCATTAATGTCAAAGGGGGAGAAAGATCATAATGAATTTTTATAAGGATGTTCAAATATTAAGAAGTCATTTCGAGGGTGTTCTACCATCAATGACAAAGAGGGAGATTATTGAGCATGGTCATTGATGTCTTAGATTTTTATTGATATCAAAGAGAGCATGTGGTACTAATGCGTTAATGAAAAAGTAATCATATGGATAGCTTGGAAATATATGGAACTTGTGTAGGTATTTAAGGATAAAGAAGAGGTTATGAGGCATCCATAGATGTCTTGACAAAGCTCTAGTTTATTTTGTGAGCATTTGGAATGAGAAAAATACATATTCTAGCCTAAGAAAAGCTAGACCATCACTGCACATCATACATATATGAATGAAATAGTAAATTTGTGAATTTAATTTAGGTGTGAATAAATTAAAAAATGGTCAAATTTTTACATGGAGATTTTTTCTATAGTTCTAAGACGCTACCCTAAAAATTTAGAGCCTTGAAGTGATTTCTATCTCAAGTTATAAAGCTTCAAAATTGCTCTATTAGACTATGATGGGCTAGAGACCATCAAGTTTAATCACATTGAAGTCTAAGGTCATTAGTCTAGAAGATCCAATGGTGAGAACTTAATAATACATATTGAGATCAATGATGTGTATGAAGTCTACATGTCAAAGGTTGCACGCACTAGTGACAAGTGTCACAAGCTCACTAATTTGATAGAAGATAAATAGTGAGTGGTGGTTCATACTTATGAAGATCAATAATGTGTGAAAATTTAAAGAGTCAACAAATCATGAGATACTACCATGTGACACAAGAACTTAGATTGACAACAATGTGTTCAAAAGGCACATGAGGGTGCCAAGTGTCGTAATCATGAGAGTTTTGATCGAGATCTAATGGTGAACATTGTAAGATAAAGACCTGACTGATATGAGGAAATTGATGTCACATATTTGGTTAATATTTTAAGGGTGCATGAGATGAGGTCAACATGTTCAAAGTTTAATAGTTTCTCAGTGACCATTAGAATTCAAATATTTGAATTTGTGAGGGAAGCCTAGTCTGTAGTTTTTGTATTATAACTTTTGATATATGAAGAATTTGACCATGGTGTAAAAATTAGAGTTGTATAAGACTTCAAGGATAATCAATAAATATGTATTTAAATGTTTGAGTGTTTATATATTCAAATTTATTGAGATCCAAATTTTAATGTGTATGTCTTCATGTTTTGCAAGTAACCCGAGAAAGGTAATTGAATTATTCTTGATGGTATTTTGATGTCTTAAGATGAAATATGTTTTGGATCATGTTTTATACTTCATGAGGAACATATAAATGGATTATGGAGGTTTGAACAATCTATATTCTATACAATTAAAGGATTATAATTTGACTCTGTGTTCATTCTTAGTTATCATATATATATATATATACACACTACAACACAATTATCCCAAACATCATTTTATATACACACACACACACACACACACACACACTACAACACAATTATCCCAAACATCATTATACACACACACACACACACACACACACACACACACACACACACACACACACACACACACACACACACACACACACACACACACACACACACACACACACACACACTACAACACAATTATCCCAAACATCATTATACACACACACACACACACACACACACACACACACACACACACACACACACACACACACACACACACACACACACACACACACACACTCACACTACAACACAATTATCCCAAACATCATTTTATATATATATATATACACACACACACACACACCACAACACAATTAGCCCAAACATCATTATAATTGTGTTGTAGTGTATATATATATACACACACTACAACACAATTAGCCCAAACATCATTATATATATATATATATATATATATATATATATATATATATATATATATATATATATATATATATATATATATATATATATATATATATATATATATGATAACTAAGAATGAACGTAGAGTCAAATTATAATCCTTTAATTATATAGTATATATATAATGATGTTTGGGATAATTGTGTTTTAGTAGAAGGGAGTTGTGATGGTTTTTTTCATTTAAGGTGGACTTATAGATTATTTGGCATGGGTATATGTATTGTTAATATTTTTTTGTGTTCTAAATTTGCTCAGAGAAGTGTCAAAGAGGTGAATGGATCTCCATAAGACCTAAAAAGACACATAGGCCTATTTGAAAGAGGGTATTGCTTAAAGGTGATCCATGTAGATGCCTTGAGAGTGAATCCATGTGTTGTGGCCAATAAGGAAGGTTTTTAAAATGATATTCATGAAGAATCTATAAATAGAAAAGACCAAGGCAATGGTTTATAGACTTGTACGCGCATGTGTTAAGAGAGAAGAAGATAGAGATCAATTAGAGTGTGCTCAATGGATGGACCAAAGTACAAAGTAGATTGAGGATGAGTTGAAGATGACAAAAGAGATCCAAATGAGTTTTTTGGATGCATTTCTTGTATGAGTAAGTTTTTGAGTGTGTTATGAGTTGAAATAAATGTGCTATAAATTGTGTCTCTAATTAAGTTAGTATAAAATCAAAATTATAGAGTTGTTGATTGAACAGGGCATTGAGTGGGTGCTAAACATCTAGAATAAGTGGGTGCTTATTCATACTTAGGGGTGGGTGATATTTGTGAAGTGGGTGATTCACTAAAAGGCTCTATTTTTTTTGATAATCTTATAGGACAAGTAGTCCTTGTGTTTGTAGTATTGAGATTGGGTTTTATTCCCCAAGAGGTTTTCCCACGTAGATCTTGTGTTATGTATGTGATCTTGCTTATTCATTGTTATGAACATCTTGTATGCTTTATGAATTCTTATGGTCATTAAATAAGAATATGAAAGGATTGAAATTGAAGTTTTAAATATATCAAATCACTCATTCATCCTCCCCTCTTAGTGATTGTACATCTAACACTTAGTTATGATTGATCAATTAGCTCTTAGTTATGATTGATCACTTAGCTTTATCACTTAGTTAGGATTGATCTTCCTTGCCTATATATGCAAGGCATATTGATTGTATTGGATAAGCTTTGGAGATATAATATATGGTATTGTTTCTCTTTTGTTTTTCATATGTATATTTAAGTATATTTTGTTAAATTACTTCTAGAATATTATTTTCATGAATGTGATGTTATATTAACACCATAGATCTTTATGGCTTGGAACAATTTGGTTATCATTCATTTCAGGGTATAGAGTCCAATTTCAAAGGAAATTGGGGATAATTTAAGCTTATTTAACCTATTTATGTCTATAGAATATGATTTTTGGCTCAATTATCCCCCATACCATCAGAAATTAAGGTAATTAGTCAATAAGGGTGGTAGTGATGCGATTTTGGTTAGATTGAGCCTTGTGAACCTAATTATTATTCTAAATGATTTTAATTAGGGATAAGACAATTGGTTTAGGGTTTAAAAAGTTTATGATTTAAGGTTTTGGGTTTAAGGTATATGGTTTATTTTTTAGGGTATAGGTTTTAATCATGAAAGCAATCAAGGCCAAATTGAGCTCATTGAACCTACTAGAACGTGATTTTGGACATAATTAGCCCCAAAATCATCACAGGTTGAACCAATTAGTTAATTAGGGAAATAAGTAATGTGATTTGGGATAAATTGAGCCCTATAAAAATAATTATTACTCTAAATAATTTTAATTAGGGTTAAATCAATTGATTGAGGGTTTAGGGTTTATGATTTAGGGTTTAGGGTTTAGTGCTTAGGGTATAGGATATAAGGTTTAGGTTTTATGGTATAGGGTCTAATCACAAAGGTAATTAAGATTAATTTGAGCTCATTTAACCTATTTATAAATATAAAATATGATTTTTGGCTCAATTAGCCCCAATGTCATCATAGATTGAGCCAATTAGTAAATTAGGGAAATCAATTATGCAATTTGGGCTAAATGGAGCCATGTGAACCTAATTATTACTCTAAGGATATTAATTTGGTATAAATAAATTGTTTTATAGTTTAGGGTTTATTATTTAGGGTTTAAGGTTTAGGGTATATTATTTAAGGTATAAGGTCTAATTACAAAGGTAATTGGGGACAATTTGAACTTATTCAACATATTTATGACTATAAAATGTGATTTTGGGTTCATTAGTCCTAATGACATCAAAAATTGAGCTAATTAGTGAAATTAATGATGTAATTTTGGCCAAATTGAGCTATATGAACTTAATTCTTAGTTAACTAATGTTAATTAGGGCTAAAACTATTATTTTAAGACTTAAAGAGTTTACAATTTAGGGCTTAGGATTTAAGGTATATGTTATATGGTTTATGGCATAGGTTTCAATCATAAAAGTAATTAAGGATAATTTTAGCTTGTTGAACCTACTTGTGACTATAAAATATGATTTTGGGCATAATTATCCCCAATGTCATCATATATTGAGCCAATTAGTCAATTACGGTAATAAGTGATGTGATTTCGATTGAATTGAGCTCTATAAAAATAAATATTACTATAAAGGATGTTAATTGGGGATAAATAAATTTATTTAGGGTTTATTATTTATGATTTAGTCCTTAGGGTACAGGGTATAAGGTTTAGGTTTTAGGGTATAGGTTTAAATCATGAATGTTATTTTGGGCTCAATTAGCCCCAATGCCATAAAAAATTAAGATATTTAGTCAATTGGGGTAATTAATGATGTGATTTGGGACAAATTTGTCCTTTTGAACCTAATTATTACTCTAAATGATGTTAATTTGGGTTAAATCAATTGGTTTAGGGTTTAGAGTTTATGCATTAGGGTATAAGGTTTAGGGCATAGGGTTTAGGGTACAATCATAATGTTAAGGATTGTTTTAACTATATATTAATCTATAGTAGTGGTTAATTAATTGGGAATAACCATCAAAGTAAAAAAAATCTTAAATTTATCAAAATTTGGAAGAAATATCCACAATCCATGGAATGAAAAAAGTGAGGTGTGTGTTTTATCAATGGGCTTATTGTTATTAATATATCCCATGATTCTAAACCATTTTTATATGATTTTATGAATTAGATGGTTCCTAAATATATTTGGGGCTTGTTGATGCATTTCACCTAGAGTGTACGCCTTAAGGGGTGTACAGGAATGGGGTGGGATCGACTTGTGGCCCTTTTTGAGAGATGCTCTCATACTATTCTATCATACTTACATCCCTTCATGAAACATTCATACCTCTTATGATGTCTCGAAATTCTAAAACCCTAAAATATGGCTAAGTCTGAAAATCTAAAACCCTTGCATCTGATTAAGTCTGAAATATGATAGGATCCTGCAAATCCTAGAATTTGCTTTATAACTCTTAGAGATATAAAACCACTCTCAAACATCCTGAAAGTATGTAAATAAAATAAAAATTAAATTATAATAAACTATATGTCCATATCTAAATGCAAACTTATACTTATTTTATTTATATATTATGCATGCCAATGTAATAGTAAACTATTTTGTGTATGCACTTTTATAACAACAATACCACATATGTAGTTCGAAAGACTTAAACCACATACATGATTTTAATTAATAAAACCATATACATGGATTAAAAAACTAAAACCAAGTATGCATTCCTAACAAAGTAATTACTAGATCTATGTGCTAAGACCACATACACACTTTTTTAAATTACATATGTGAAACATTAAAACTGGTTTGAACACAAGATGTGTCTGATTTTCGGCCCCCAAGTCCCATTCACTCACCCTAACTCATCCATACTTTACTTCCCATCTAAAATAATTTCATTGCACTCCTCAATGGGACTAGATAAAAACACACATTTTCAGATTCCTCTAGAATCAATATATCATGTGTTGAATATATATAGGTCCAAGAAGATATTGAGATAATCATGTGTATTCATTAAGTCACCTCTATTCTATAATTAAATCAAATCCAAGATAAATTAAAACTAATTGGCCACATAAAATTACTCTATGACACAAATCAAGTCAAAATACAAATCAATAAAGTCAAAAATCACTTTCTTCTAGTGAAATATTCAAGGCACTAGGGGTAGTCCAGGTTAGATAAAATTATAAAATTAAAAGGATTCCAAAATAAATACCTATATGGCCAATAGTCCTTCAAATATTCATATTAAAAAGAATAAAACTCCAAAAATTTGGGATCCATTAAAATCTATTGTCATGTGGCATAAAATACAAACAAAACATCCAACATTTCCAATGGTGTGTGTGACTGCTAATCCTACCCCCTAATCACCCATCACATATTCATTTCCTAAATATAAAATACACTTATCCTTGGGAACCTTCATATTTTTTACAAGCTACTACAATACCTGGTTAAGATGTTTGGAGGGATCACAATCAAGAGTCAAAGAAGGTCACAATGGTTCTCTATGGGCAATGCCACTTACAAATCAATGTCATTAGTATAACACATCTCTTATGGTGACAAAAATGAAGATATAACATCAAAATTCCCCCATATTTGTACATTATTTTATATAGTCATATTCCCCCCCCAAAAAAATCATCTAATGGTGAAAACCAATTCTCTGGCACTTTGGATAAGCACAACAATGAAAAATAGTGTCTGATTTCACCCAAGATATACCTTCATCTACGAGCATCTCATAAAGAAAACTTGTATAATTGGGCTATTCCATGCATCATATCATCTTGTATTATCCTTAGTTCCATTACAATTTCCTTATCTTATGCATAATACCATCACTCCCATTTTATACATTGGCCCCATATTATGGATATAATAGTATTTTAGTGAAACATTCATCATGCTGATAACACTTTGGTAGATACAATAGGGGAAGTAATATAATATCCTTATATAGGTATCTAGAGCTTCCCTTTCATTCTCTTCTTTATCACTTTTCCTTCGTCATCATGTTGCATCATCACTTATCAAGTCTTGTCATTTTGGATACTAATTATGAATTTCCTTTTTCCAAGATTCCTTTATGTGTATATATTCCCTAAACAACATGTGTATATATAATCCTAGCCTTTTTAATTCAAGGTGTCATTTATTATCTTGGCTAACATCCCTTACCTCATTATCCCATGCCAAGTATTTCGTAAATCATGCCATTTATTATTCACACCTTCCCCTACTATTTATATAGACTAGGGTAAACATCCAATATGTTTAAAAACTAAATGATGATTTTCTCATTCCACATCCTGAAGATCATCGATGTGACAAAGGATGAAACATTAAAACCTTCATCCTTGTGTGTGTAAATATGTGTGTATGCCTTTTATGTTTTGTTTCATATTTCACTTTGTGTGTGACATTATATGTGTTTTCTTATTCTTTGTATATCATTAATGTCATATTGATAATCTTGTATTTTTTATCTCTATGACTTGTCTTATGTTTTTTTATGGTATTACAAAGCAACAATGTCATCTTTGTCTTTCACATACCAATGATTCATTATGATATGTGTTACTTGTACACTTTGTTTTTATCTTTCTATATTTTATGTCATTCTAACATGTAATCAAGAAAAATGTCATCATGAATGGCTACATGTCATGGTGCATAATTCCTAATACTACATTAAAATATATTTCTTGGACTACGATGATATAAAACTAGTTGAAACAATGCATATTATATGGATGTTTGAAGATAATAGACATATATATCCTCTATTAAATCATCAACATTTGAACCTCATCATCTATATAAGTCCAATTATTTATCCTTATAAATATTTATCTATGTACAATAATTTTCCCTCCCTCTAATCATATTTAACAATATAAATCATCACATATCCAATCGTTTATCCAACACATTTATTATATGTCTCATCATCAACGTCCTAAATCAATTATCATTTGAACCATCAAATCACATGTTTCATCTATACAAAAACCAAAATATCTACCAATCCATCATCACCATCCTCTATTATATCCTATATTCTCCCATCATTCTTCATGTTAGGGAGATCTACATTGGCCTAAGGTCTCTTAAGACTATGTAAGTAGTGTTTGGTCACTTGAAGTGCCCAAGGATAGATTGGTCACATTATTACCTTCTTCCCCTTCATCTTTTGGTCACTTGATCATATCATTTCTCATCTATGCTCTTATCATCACTTTAAATATAATTTGAGCTACACCCATAATTTATTTAATCCATACTATCAAAATATTATCTAATTTCAATTGCTACTCTCTCTGACATGTGTCCTTGCCTAATATTGGTCTAAATATTATGTCCAATTATCCCATCTAAGTTTGCATCTCTCTTGACATGTGTCATTTTTTAGGATACTTATAAAGCTCATATATTTTTATCATCTCATTACAACTTGTTCCCATTTGGGGCATTCTAAATTCATGACACTACCAATTACACTACCTTACATATGTATTTTCTTGAGAAATCATCACTTTATAACTCATTTATTATGTAAATATCACTCTTCATCCATCATCTTCACATCATCCTAACCCCTTTTTCATTTATCCACCACACATCTTTCCCCTCATTTGATCTTTAGAATGGTCATCCATCTTGTTCTTCCCCAAATCTCCCCTCAAGGGGCATCAAACTTCCTAAAATATTAACATTCATATTCTACCATATTTATTATTTAAAATACCACTAATTATTATAGTTTCAATAACCTTTCAAAGAGGGTAAAAATGTATACATCTAAATTCACTCACCCCTTCCTCACTACAAATTTCGTCCGTTAAAAATGTCTTAATTCATAATTCATCCTAATGTCCTATCACTAATTCCTCCTAATCACTAGTCTAACATTTAATATGTTTTTAATATCACATCATAACTTTATTTCCACCATCCCATATCAATTAATAATCTATTATCTTTTTCTTATCACTCCATTTAATCACTAATCATATTTTTCAATATTTCTAAATTTTAAATTCATCCTCCTAGCTACCCTCAATTACCCTACTAATAATTCATACAAATCCATCCTTTAATAACCCACTAACCATAGTTAATTAATTATAATGAGATATAGAATCCTCTAATAAACCTAGAGCCACACACCACCTCTTCTAAGATTAAATTTCAAGTATTTTTTAATTCCTTGATTAATAAATGACTTTACCTCCCCTAGGTATTTTTATTTCCACAAATAATATCCACCCTTGATATTTCCATCCATTCATTTCAACACCTTATATTTAACCACGCTTCCTCCATGCACAATCCATAAACAAAATTTACATGCTTTCTTACTATCAAATTGCATTACCAATCATGTATCAATCTCCATTGTTATCAAACTTCTGAGTCTAAGCCAATCCAACATTCCATATTAGGATTCAATTTATCAATTTGGGGCATGCCATTTCTATTTGGAGGTAAAATTGATTGAAAGATTGAGGCAAAAAAATTTATTTAAATTGTTATTTGCATTCTTTTTTTCCTATCTTACCCAATATTGAATTTTAAAATTAATTTAGATTTTTATGAAATGATTATTTCATTTGAATCTCCATGTCCAAATATTATCTAATACTATAAGTTTATTATTTATTTTTATTTTTTAGTTAAATAATAATATATGAGCTACTTAGTCTTACAATATATTCATTTTTTAAATTCTATTAGAAATTTATTGTACATATATATGATAAATAAAAAAATATTATACACAAAGATGCCAGTATAACGAAAAGGGTCACATTGACCCTGAGCATGATAATAAGAAACTAAACCTTGTTAGAAAGTAAGGTTACTTTATTAAAAATAACTAGCTTATCACAAATTGATCCTAAGAGTATGAGCCCTCATCATCTAATAAAATTCTAGTTTTATTCTTCTTCCACTATTTATTCCAAAGGTGATTAGCTTAAGAGTTTCTATTTTTCATGCAATATCAATGGTATAAGAGTTCCTTCATGTTCTTTGGTATCCTAGTCAAAGTGTGTTTCATTCCTTCTATTTAATTTATATATATTCATACCATTTTCAATGGGTATGAATTATAGCCTCCTTTAAGTTGTTTTTTATGAGGTTTTTAATATGTATTAGGTTTTCCTTCGTAGCTTCAGTCAAGTTGAAGTGTGACATCAAGATATCCTAAAATATTTTGATCAAGGCATCCATATCCTTTCAATACTCAATTTACTCTCTATTTTGCTTAAGTAGATGTTATGGACACTTACCATGGCTTCTTTAAGCAAGTGAATTCCATTGATCAGGGCTTTAAGGTGATCCAGGATCTGGTTTCCCTAATTAATCTTAATACTACTTTCGTTAGAGGATTCTCATTTTTCCCATCCCCCATCATTTAGAGATTATTCAATTTTAATGGAGAATTGTTTTTTCATTGGTACTCCTTAATCCATACATTATTTTCATTTTCTTGTCTCGTTAAACTTGTTCTTATTGTAATTATCTACTTTTTTTACCTTTATCTTGATTTTTATAATTTTTTTCATTCCTTTTGATCCATATTTTTCCCTCATGCAGAGTAGTGTAAGAAATTCCACAAATTTTAACATAATCAACTAACATTCTCTAAATAGAGTTGTTATTGGTTCCTAGATTATCCCCTATGTAGGTAATAACCTCTAGATCTGTTAATGCCTCTTTGTTGGGATATTATTCATTATTATTAATGATGTCCTGACTAGCAATTAGATGAGATCCATCCATCTTGGTCCTAGCTTATTGATAGCTAGGATTGTTAGAAAAAATTATTATTATTAAAAGGTGGATGCGTATATCATCTAGTCAATTTTGAGTCATAATCCCTATGAGGTATTATATTACATCTCTTGATTTTTACAACATGTTAATTATGATGGGAAATAGGAGGTGTATCACTTGGAGAAGAGACATTACCAACTAGAGGATTTTTTTCAAGAGATTCAGTAGGTTGGGAGAGAGATAATGTGTAACAAACTAGGCATCTGAATAAGCTCATGGAGTAGTAGAAGAAAATATCTTGATTTAAGTGGGAAAGGAGAGTTTTTGAGAGAGGAATTTGAGGCACTTTTGGAAAGTTTACAAAATCATCTAGGAGGAAATTTACATGATGACTTACAATCTAACAACTTCATTGAATTGGAAATATTTTAAAAATTAGCATCCATACTTGTATATGTAAAACTTAAGTGAATTTTTATCACAAATAATTGGAATTATATCTCTACCATTTTTTGATGTTTGGCATGTTTCATTTCCTCACCTACCCATCCTTCCTTACTTGGATCCACCCCACATAAACTCCATAGGAAGTGTGTTAGGTTGTGGAGCTAAAAGCTTCACTAATGCAGACATTGGAGGAGGGTGCTGAGTGTCACAATCACCGACGTCGATAAGGCCAATCGACATCGATCAGGTGGAGACAAGAAGCTACCGATGACAGTCATGAATCGGCTGACATCGGTCACCCCCAGGTAGACAGGGACCGACGTTGGTCACCTGTGCGGTTCCAGAACTGTCAGTTACATGAATAGTTAGTTAACGAACCGGTTGTTTGCATGTAGAAGGCCAATTATAGACTTGAAGCTGTGGATCTAATTATTGTAATTAGATGTCTAATTATTGTTTGCATGAGATCTATATAATAAACTCATGGGCTGTATTGTAATTTGTACTAGAGAGTAAGAGAGCAAAAATTAGCTCCTTCAGAGTGAAGAGAGCAAGGTGTGTTCCTCCTAGTGCCACAGTGCCAAGTATGGGTGCTGGTTTGGAGAATCAAAAGGATTCTTCATGTATGTAGGATCTTGGTCAGTAGGTGTGCAAGGCCACGTTAGGAGATCTACATGTGGTAAGTAAGATCAGTTGATTTACAGGTGTATGTGTGTACGAGATCTAGGTTTGCAGGTGCGCAGAACCAGATTGATTTGCAAGTGTGCAAGATTAGGGAGGACAACAACACAACAGGTAGCAAGATTAGGAGAGATCTACTTGGAGTATGGTGTGTACTCAGTCATTGAGCATAGAGGAAGGCAAGGTAGATCCTTCCATAAGTAAGATCATTTGAGTTGTAGGTTGTTGCAAGTTCATGGGAGATCTACTTGGAGTGCGTTGTGTACTCGGTTGAGTATGTGTGTATACTCGGTGTACTGGCAGTAGTGATACTGACTGGTTGGAGGTGAACACCAACTCTATGTTTGAGTTATGTGTTGGGACCGTAAGAGAGAGATAACTCTTGAAGGTGAATTACTGAACACTTGGTGTGGCAAACCTGTAAGGTGGAAGAGTGTGGCGTCTCTTCATTGTAATTCTTTTTTGGAAGAGTATTAATACAAGTTGTGTATTGTCTCTCATATTCTATGTTATTTTTGAATTCTAGTTACTTATAATTCTGGTTTAATTCTGCATGTTTAGTTACTTGGTAATCAATTGTGCTTCCTAGATCCTGATAAGTGGTATCAGAGCTAAGGTTGCAGGGAGCAGGTTTTGTGTTTGATTACAAGTCACTCTTAGGGGTTTCTGATTGAGTGGGAGTATTACAACGGCAAAAGAAAGTACACTAAGAATGGAGGAATTCAAAGGCACGAATGGTCAATTACGGTGTTATGGAAAGAAAGAGAAAGAAAAGAAAGATTGTTGGTTGGTAGTAGATCAACATGAAAGAACTAAAGAAGCAGATGTTGTAGGTGTTATTGCACAGGATGCTCTGGGATGTTCCTTGGATAAAGTAGAATCTTGGTTTATAGATTTCGTTGCCTCTTTCCATGCAACCCGAAATAGAGGGGTTGGTGAGCCTTGTCAAAGTATTGGTAAAGGGGAAGTGCGGCTGAAATTACAGGTGGCCAACACATGGGTGTTGAAGGAGGTCATGCAGGTCCCAGTCTTGAAGATGCAACTAATTGCTTCATGAAAGTTGGGTGATGAGAGATGCATAGGAACTCTCACAGTGGATTCTTGGAATGTTACCAAGGATGCACTTGAATTAGCATGTGGTAAGAAATCAGGTACTCTTTATTAACTTGCTTGTATTACTGATTCTTCTTCTATTGCGAAGACATGGCTTTGTAGGCTTGGTCACATGAGCAAGAAGGAGATGCATGTTCTTAAGAGGAAGTCAAATGTCTTTGACAGACTTAAGAACTGGAAAGACTTGGTGTTTATGGAGGAGATATGGATAGAGATCAATGGAGAAGGTTGGACATCTCTGAGCAGGGTGGTTTAGACAGGGTTTTGATCCATGGAGAGCTTGCAGGTAAAAAGTCATCACTCACAGGAAAACACAGTTATCGATGTCGATCAAGAGGAATCGACGTCAAATAGACAGATGCCGATGTCGGTCATGTGTAGACTAGAGCCGGTGGTGTCAGGCAGGGTAGATGTTGGCATCGGTTAGAAAACTAACATCGATGACCTGGACAGTCGCATGGAACTGACATCAGTCGGATGCAGACTGTGTGGTGATCGAGGTCAGTCACTGGAACAGATTTTGGGTAGACAACAAGCTGTCAAGGAGTCTCAAATGCCCATATGGAGGACTGAAAGGGTAAGTAAGCCTCAAATTCATTATTCCTCTTCTTTATACTTGTTGCTCACTGCAGAGCAGGAAGGATCCAGGAAACAGTGGGAACATGGCATGAACAGGATGCAGAACCAAACAGGAGATTTGGTAGGGTTGCCAGCCAGTATGAAAAGCACTGAGAGATGAATGGATTCCTTAGTTAAAGAATAGAGAGAATGGATACGTGAGATGGAAGGCCAGGTTATATGGTCTTGAGGAAGCTACAGGATAGTGGTACAGGTTTTGACAGGTGGATGACAAAGCAAGGCTTTAGTCAATGTCAGTGTAACCATTGTGTTTGTCTTACCAGGTGGATGATGGTCACAACATTATCTTGTTACTATATGTGGATGGTATGCATGCTGAAGGTTCATACATACAGGGTTTTGCTAAGCTAAGGGTAAGGTTAGTTCAGTGGCATGTCATGAGGAATTTGGAGCAGCAAAATTCTTTGACATGAGTGTGTTCTAGAGACATGGAAGATCACAAGTTGATTTTGTCTCTAGATGATTGTGTGAAACTGGTTAGCACGCCAATGGGTTGGATAGTTCTATGAATAGTGTCCTAATTTACATGATGAGGTTAAGTACATGTGTACTAGACCTGAGGTTGCCCACGCAGTGGGAGCTGTCAGAAAGTTTGGAGCCGATCTAGGAAAGAAGCACTGGAGGGTAGTTCAGTGGATTCTCAGGTATTTGAGAGGGACCAGCAACAGGTCGACATGCTATGCAGGGTCAAGTTATTTTCTACATGGGTTTTTAGATGTAGATGCAGTAGGTTACTTGGATGACAGGAGGTGCACCACAGGATTTGTGGTGGTTGGTCTTCAAGATTGAGCTTGAAGAGGGATACAAGCCAAGAAATAGATTAGATGATGTACAGGTATAGGTACAGTGTAGCTATTTATCTCCAAGTGGGAGATTGTTAGGTTATGGATCTAAAAGATTCACTGATGCAGACATTGGAGGAGGGTGCTAAGTGTCACAGTCATTAGCGTCAGTCAGGCCAACCGATGTCGGTCAGGTGGAGACAGGAATCTGTCGACGACGGTCATGAATCGGCCAATGTTAGTCACCCCTAGGCAGACAGGGACCGACATCAGTCACCTGTGCAGTTTTGGAACTGTCAGTTGCACGAACAGTTAGTTAACGAACCAGTTGTTTGCATGTAGAAGGCCAATTATAGACTTGAAGCTGTGGATTTAATTATTGTAATTATATGTCTAATTATTGTTTGCATGAGATATATATAATAGACTCATGTGCTGTATTGTAATTTGTGCTAGAGAGTAAGAGAGCAAAAATTAGCTCCTTCAGAGTGAAGAGAGCAAGGTGTGTTCCTCCTACTGCCATAGTGCCAAGTATGGGTGCTGGTTTGGAGAATCAGAAGGATTATTCATGTATGTAGGATCTTGGTTAGCAGGTGTGCAAGGCCACATTAGGAGATCTACATGTGGTAAGTAAGATCAGTTGATCTGCAGGTGTATGTGTGTGCAAGATCTAGGTTTGCAGGTGCGTAGAATCAGATTGATTTACAGGTGTGCAAGATCAGGGAGGACAGCAACACAACAAGTAGCAAGATCAGGAGAGATCTACTTGGAGTACGGTGTGTACTCAGTCATTGAGCATAGAGGAAGGCAAGGTAGATCCTTCCATAAGTAAGATCATTTGAGTTGCAGAATGTTGCAAGTTCATGGGAGATCTACTTGGAGTGCGTTGTGTACTCAGTTGAGTATGTGTGTATACTCGGTGTACTGGTAGTAGTGATACTGACTGGTTGGAGGTGAACACAAACTTTGTGTTTTAGTTGTGTGTTGGGACCGTAAGAGAGAGATAACTCTTGAAGGTGAATTACTGAACACTTGGTGTGGCAAACCTGTAAGGTGGAAGAGTGTGGCGTCTCTTCATTGTAATTCTTTTCTCAAAGAGTATTAATACAAGTTGTGTATTGTCTCTCATATTCTGTATTATTTTTGAATTCTAGTTACTTGTAATTCTAGTTTAATTTCGCATGTTTAGTTGCTTGGTAATCAATTGTGCTTCCTAGATCCTGACAAAGTGATACATTCATACTATATAATTTAATTAAATTCCTCCATAGCCTTATTTGTGGAGATATTAGTCAAGTTTCATTTATTATTTTTTATTTGAAATGTATATCAAATTTCTCTATCCAATCTATTTATTGGCTTCTTTCTCTCAAAGTGTGGTTAAATTTTCTTCCTCAAAATGGTTTTGTAGTTTTCCCCTTATTAGATTATCATTTTCTTTCTATATTTAATGTTTTCACTATTCTCCATAGCTTTGATGATTATAAGCAAATCTCCTTATATGAATATTTTCTTGATGTTTTATTTCAATGTCAACTTCATCCCTAAGATGAGGCCCTTGACTTATGTTATATTTTTGGTATTGATCCTACTAGAGATGAAATTATAAGCTATCACGTTCCCCTTATGATCTCTTAATACAATCCCTACATATAACTTCCATGGGTTATGTTTTGACACTCTGTTAAAATTAACCTTCTACCAAATTTATTCCAAGGGGCCATTTTATGCTTTTCTTATTTATAGGTTTAATAATATCATATAATTTTCTAATCATTCCAAAGTTATGAATAATTTTAGTTTCCTCTAGATCAATTTCCTTGTTACTTAATTATTTTGTAGATAAGGCTATTGTTTAACCCTAAATTGATATGGATATAGTAGATGATTAAGAATATATAAATGAGTAATTAAAAGGGTGATTATCAGATATATCATCAGACAATTAATTATAAACTCAAATAAAAATATTATTAATTTAAATGCTCAGATATACTAAAAATAGTAAGTAAAACTATCGATTTATATTGTAATAAATAGAAAATACGAACATGTAGTTGGTTTACAAACTATCGATTGATATTTTAATAAATAGAAAATAAGAACATGTAGTTGGTTTACTATGTGCATATAAATCTAGGTTGAAACAAGATGGAAGCAAACTAGATCTAGATTGTGGACCAGTCGTTCAATTTTGTGAATTTTCATTATGTTACCTCAGTCACTTGCATCAACCTCAAATGATTATGTAAACACTTATATTTAAATTATACATAAGTTTATATTAAAAATACCTATTAGATATGGATGTGACCATTTGGAACCTTTTGCATTTTCTATCACCTTTGTCATGGCACCTTTCAGATCATGCACACAAACTAGCTCTTCATTTTCATAGTGAACCCAAAAAAATGTCTTAGTGGGATCATGGTGTTGAGCTCACTCTACAGACCCCTATGTAAGTGGGTGATACTTACATAGCCACTACTATGAAGAGGGCCTCAAACTGATGTAGTTATCCCCTAATGTGTTGGATTATGTGTGAACAAGGGTGCAATATGTGGAACTCAAGTAAAATGATGACAACTTTTAACTTTGAAAATGTGACTCATGGGATAGTCCTTTATTAATTCAAATATATGGGGTATCCCTATGATTAATGTGGAATTAATAAAAAATAAGGAAGATTTTCTCACTTTAATTATTGATTGAATTTTTATGGTAAGTTTCCTTATGAGTTTTAAGGTTTATGTTAGGTGAGGAATGAATGAAGATTGATCATGCATATATAATGATCCTTTAGGTAAATATACCACATTAAATCACTTAGACTAACCATAGGGACACATTAAATTTTTTATTTTTGATGAAATTAGGGCACTAGAAACTTGCATTGACATAGGTATCTGACTAGGACACAAGTGTCTATGAAGCTAAAAAATAGTCACAAGTCCAAAACTTGAAGAGACAAAAGATAAGTATGTTTACATAACTCTAATAATGATATAAGGCATGGGTCATTAGAACAACAATGGTCTAACTAAGAGATAATCAATTTGGAATAAACAAATAGTGTATAGGATCCTTTCAACAAAAGGAAGGTATAAGAACATATGGATAAAATGATGATAGGTATTTTTAAAGTGTATAAGATTGAGGTGATATATAATTCATATTAGTGTCTACATATGCCCTCCCCTTTAGTATAGTAATGAAATTACTAGTTTCGAGGAAAAGGATTGCGTACCTAGGTGTGTATAACACACCTTTTATTTAGGTGAGTCCCACTTGAGTGTTTTTTTGATGATTGAACTACATACAATAACATGTTATAATATTTATTCAATGCATGTAATATAAATCTGAAATAATTTGAAATATTTTAAAATAAAAAGATCAAGGTTAGGACTACACATATGTATCAATGCAAACATCTTGCCTTTTGGTAATTTAATTTTAAGAAATGTTTTATTGTGAAGATATAGAGATGTGATTACTAAAATAGTAAAACATGAAAGTGAAAATATATGTAAATATTAGAGGTAAAAATTCCCCATCCTTTGATAAAATGTGATTTTTCACCTGGTAATTGAGATTAACTCAACCATGAAACCCAATAAAACTTATAACTTGGTGAGCATGAGTGATCCAAGTCAACTCATACTATTAAAATAAGGTGGATAATTTGATCACTCCATCCTCTAAACTTGGTAAGATTGAGTTGTGTAATCACCTCAACCTTTCCAAAATTAAACTAACTACTATAGTATATTAACTCAATAAAAATCCATAATAATCCAACTTGGTGAGCTAAAGTTTGTAGAAGTATTTTAAAATCTGAAACTAATTTTTATTTTATAATTTTAGGTTTCATTTGCATATCATATGCACATTATATATTATCATGCTGAAACATGAGTATAAGAATGGTACTAATGTATATAATTATACCACAAATGTGTGTCTGAATCATATTAATATAAATTTTGGCCAATCTGAAACCTATGCAAGTGTGGAGAACATGTTTCCAAAATGTGCCTCTAGTGAAATATGAAATTCTACTATATATGTAAAATACCCTATCCCACATGGATTTAAAATTCCATGGCATTATTTTATTAATTTATCTTACATGGATTTGAAATTTCTTGTCATTATATATATATATATATATATATATATATATATAACAATGGTATGTTATCAGGTATAAGACACACACACGCACACACATCTATATGTGGTAGAAAGTAAACCTACTAATATATAACAATGGTATGTTATCAGGTATAAGATAAACTAATAAAAAAATAACATAGAATTTCAAATCCATGTGGGATAATGTGTTATATATATATATATATATATATATAACACATTATCCCACATGGATTTGAAATTCTATGTTATTGTTTTATTAGTTTAGCTTATACCTGATAACATACCATTGTTATATATTAGTAGGTTTACTTTCTACCACACACACATGTGTGTGTGTGTGTGTGTCCTATACCTGATAACATACCATTGTTATATATTAGTAGGTTTACTTTCTACCCCACACACACACACACATATCTGCGTGTGTGTGTGTGTGTATAAAACACATTATCCCACATGGATTTGAAATTCTATGTTATTGTTTTATTAGTTTATCCTATACTTGATAACATACCATTATTATATATTAGTAGGTTTACTTTCTACGATGTGTGTGTGTGTGTGTGTGTGTGTGTGTGTGTGTGTGTGTGTGTGTGTGTGTGTGTGTGTGTGTGTGTGTGTGTGTGTGATGCACAATCCCACATATATTTTAAATTCCATGCCATTGTTTTATTAATATATCTTGCATGAATATCAAATTTCATGGCATTGTTTTATTCAATATATATCAAAACAAACATGTTATCAAACATGGATTTGAAATTCCATGTTATTATTTTATTAATTTATCCTATATAGATTTTAAATTCAATGCCATTATTTTATATATGGATTTGAAATTCCATACCATTTTTATATATATGAATTTTAAATTCCATTCCATTGCTTTATTGATTTACCCCACATGGATTTGAAACTATATACCAATTTTTATTAATTTATCTCATATAGATTTGAATCTTCAATATCATTATTTTATGAAATATTTGTTTTGATATATATAATGTCAAGTTAAATATTTTCACAGACCATTTTCATTAAATATTAATTTTTGTAGGATTTTTATTGGTGTAATTTTTAATATATATAGTTTAGTTTTAATATATAAATATAAATTACTAAAGCAATGACATATAATTTCAAAGAAGATGTACCTAAAGAAGTTGAAAGCCAATAAATTCATCCTCTAAAATGATGGGTAACTACTTAAATTTTATAAAATATGTTATCCTAATAAACTTTCCCCAACCTTTAAGAAAATGTGAATTGTCACCTAGTAGTTGAGATTAGCTCGATCATGAAACCCAATCTTAGTTATAACCTAGTGAGTGTGAGTGATCTAAGTTAACTCACACTATTAAAAAAAGGTGGATAATTTGATCACTCCATCCTATAAACTTGGTAATATCAAGTGATGTAATCACCTAAACCTTACCAAATTTGAACCAACTACTATTGTATATCAGCTCAATACCAATAAATAACAATCTAACCTAGTGAGCTAAAGTTTGTAGAAGTATTTTGAAATCTGAAACTAATTTTTATTTTACAATTTTAGGTTCCCTTTGAATATCATATGGACATTATATATGTCTTATGTTGAAACATGGGTATAAAAATGACACCAATGTATAATTCTATCAAAAATGTGTATCTAAATCATATAACTATAAAATTTAGTGAATTTGAAAACTGTGTAAGTGTGGAGAACAAATTTATAAAATATGCTTCCACTAAAATATGAAATTAAAAATTGGTATAAGTGTGGAGAAAATGTTTTCATATAATTCCCCCACTATATATTTGAATATGTGAATCATGAAAAATGTGGAATCCATGTCTCCATGCAATGCCCTCACTGTATATGTGAATTATGATTTTTTTTGAAATCCATGTCTCTCTGACATGCCCCCACTATTATGACCCTCTTTTTGAGGTGAGGGGAAGTATAAACTAGTAGTTACCTTATCTCAAAAGGATTAAATAACCATATAATAGGTGTATGAACCATGTAACATATTAGATGAATATGTCTAGGTAGATATATCATTAAAGTATAAAAAATATGATCACATCAAGACCTAATATGCATGATATAGACTATGGAAAAATATATATAGTAATTATACAAGATCAATAATAAATTTATCACACAAACAAGAGCACTCATAAATCAAACCAAAATACAATGGTCCAAGGAGATGTCAACAAGGGGCATGTTCAAATGTCACACAATAAAATGGACATGACTTATTAAAATGTCTACAAAGCAATGAATGCCATCTTTAAATGTCCATACAATAAGCAATGACTTATGAAAATTTCAAATTGAGTAAACAAAGGCCCAAGTGTCAAAAACAATGGATCATATTCAAATTCTCAACAAGAAAGACAAGATACTCAAGGAAGTGCATAAAGGAAATAAAAAACAACTAGCCTAAACATAATATACTAGCCCTTAGATATATGTGTTAGAAAAAACATAAATTACATAGCATACCAAGTACACTTTGAAATATATAAGCATGAATAAATGCATCCATATGCATATAAGAAAAATCATTATAATGGAAAGTGATCATTGAACCTATAGCCTTTGTGTATTAATATCAAAGAATCAGATACCCCCATGTTTGTATGACATGAGTAGTAATAAGGCTTAACATCTGTATATGTATAGATTATGTATATATGTATGCCTATATCATAATCAAATGATGTGTGAAACATGTGTTTAAAAAATTTATTTATATGCCATTTACAAACATGGAACCAACAACATATATGCCAAGGGGATGATAAGAATATGTAGATGTTAAAAATATTTTTGGATTTTTAAGTTTTTTTTTTGGAATATTTTTAAATAAATAACTATCCTATGATCTCATCCAATGGATGCTCATAGGTATGTCCACACTAGGAACTTGGTGCAATACACTGGTGGTACTACCAAGGATCATGTATAAGTGTACTATATTGCACTCTAGTATTTATAATTCTCTATGTATGTATAGTAGGACTCTATGGTTGTAAAAAAAATAGAAGGAATGGGGGTTTTTAGAACCCATCATTGAGTGCTTTATGTCTTCTTTGAAATATCAATAATAAGAACAAGTTTAGGTGCTTTGGATATCTAAATATGGTCTATAGTAGATGAGGATTCTATAGAATCCATTGTGTATCTCTGATGCAATGGTATCTCAAGTGTCAGTCACTTAGGAAAGGGAATTATATGTTGTTTACCCTTTCATGAAGTATTAATATTAGTAGGTTTAATAATTAATTGTCTAGCTATAAAATTATCTTATGTAATTGGATGCTCATATGGAATACTAGAAACTATAACTACCCTATTGTCATGAATATATTAAAGACGTCCATGCACTATAGAAGGTATTATGAAGAGAGTATGTATCCAAAATTTTCCCAATAACATATAAAATACTCCCATGTATGGTATAAATGAAAATGTATAAACCACATGTTTTGGACCCACCTACAAGGGTAAGTCAATCTCACCAAAAATATGTTGTGATGTCTCATCAATTGCTCTAATTGATTTGTTTAAAGTAGATAAAAAATTATGTGTATAACCCAAATATGTAAGTAAAATCATGATGAAAAAATTCTTGATATCAACATCACCAATCATAACATTATGCATAGGTTGGTGATCAAGGTATGCTTTAATGATTAAGGAATGAAGTTCATAATCATCATCATAATCCCATTGTCTCCAAAGTAATAGAGGGTCTTTGAACTATAAGAGGTGTATGCCATGTATAAGTTCAACAATCCCATCCAATGGATGGTCATAATGTGATGGAGGATGATGTGAATTATATACCATTTTTACTTATGGATCCTTCTTACTATGATCTTTCAAAGGATTGTTAAATATTTTCTATTTTTGGTGATCAATAGGTTGTGAACCTAACTGCTTTAGAGGATCATCAAATGTAATATTTTGGTCATCAAAAAGGTCTTGGATATTATGCTTCAAGGCAAATTAATTGTTCATATAATACCTAGGGCCTTGGTTATAGTCATAAAAAACATTTGCATCATATCTTTTAGATAAAGGTCGACTCATATCAACTTATATAGGAGGAAGGAGAGATATGATGTGACACTCCATAAGCCTTTAGATCAGTGAAATTGGAGACTCAGGTAAGCATGTAAATTGTCTCTTTGGTGCATTAAATAAGACAATCTAATTATGTTGTTGTCACACCACATTAACCATGGTAGTTGTTTCTTTTTTAGGTTTAAGAGGTTTTGCGTTATAGCTTGGCTTGATAGTAAACTTTATATTAGATGTAGTCAATGTGTTTGAAACATACTTAAGCTTGTTCAATGAGATACGTTTCATTTCAATGTCATGAACAATATGAAATAAGTCATTGAAAGATTTAATTTTGTAAAAAATAATGGAATCATGTAATGGGGAAAGCAAACTTTACTTTAATATGACTTAAAAATATTTATCAACCATTGGATTGGTCATTTTAACTAGCATTGTATTTTACTTTAATACATAATCATTTATAGGTTCATTGGTTCCTTGTTTGATTTTTGAAATTTGGGCATAGGAAACCTTTTCAGTTATATTGAAAGAAAATTATGCTAAAAACTGATCTATAATAGGTATGAATGCATTTATTGATTGGATTAGCAAATCATGTAACCACCTTAGAGCATAGTATTTTAAGCTCCTTGGAAATAATTTGATCAAAATTTTATCATTGGAGGCATAATCAAGGCATGTTGCATACAAATATAGAAGATTTTGTTCAAGATCACCCTTTCCATCATTGAATGTTAACTTAGGTTCAACTAAACTAGTTGGAAAGGGATGTAAAGATTATCTCTAGTGAAAGAGGTTTATGCTACACAGCTGTTGTGAATCAATAACAGACGGTGATTTTATATAATTTGTTTGATATTTTTAGCCTTAGTTTTCAAAAAAATTATAGTTTGGATAAGAGCATACACTTATTGGTTTTTTAGGCTAGAAATTTGAAAAGTTACCAAAGGAGGTGTACCCATAGTTTGAATGGACTGAGGCATTGAAACCAGTAATTGGGTTGAAGTGAATATGTTTCCCATGTAAGATGTATCATTAGTAGCTTTAGAAAATAAGGGTGTGAACACATATTCCATGCCCCCATTAGAATCATGAATCAATTATGTGCCTAAGCGGAAGGTTTTTCGTATATACTTAGCTATAGTTCCACCTAAGGATTTACCATCACTAGGTGAGGAATCCTTAGCCTTGGTATTATTATTAATTTTATCTCTTATAACATACAAAAAAGCATCTTTTAATCCCTTATTGTTTTTAAGATGAGTAACTAATGCTTCTTTATATTCCATTTGAAAATGAATTTTTTAATTAACATTTTTCATTACTTATAAATGAATGATTCATAATTTGATATAGATTAAAACAATGATAAAAACAAGAAGCCATAAGCTAAATTTAAGGTTTTTCTAATGTAAAGATACAAATGTGGGTTCACCAAATATTTAACCATAAATTGATATGGGTCAATTTAGTATAGGGTGATAAATAAATCTATAGTAGGCCAATTAGTTACAAACTCAAATAAATAATATTCTAAATTTAAATGCTAAGATATGCTAAAAATAGTAAGTATAACTATTGATTAATATTACAATAAATGGAAAAAAAGAGTACTTATTTGGTTTACTGTGGATTTGGGTTGAAATAAGCTAGAAATAGACTAGATATGGATTCTTGACAAGTCATTAGATTATGGGAATTTTCCCTATGTAGCCTCTAATACTTGCTTGACCTCAGATGGTTGCATCAATGCTTCTGATTGACTTAGATGAAGGTGTCCAAAATAAAATACCTATTAGATCTGAATACAACCACCTAGAACCTTATGGGTTTATTGTTTCATTTATTTTGATACCTTCAAATCATGTGCACAAACTATCACTCGTGGTAAATCATCAAAACCCTAGCTCTTTATCTTCATAGTGACTTTAAAAAAAATGGGTTAGTGGGTTCATGGTGTTGAGCTAACCCAAAATACCCCTCTATTAGTGGGTACTATCAATATAGCCACTACTTCTTAGAGGGCCTCAAACTGATGTAGTTCTCCCTTAATGTGTTGTCTTGTGTGTGCACAAGGGTGCAATATGTGGAAAACAAGTACAAGAATGACCTAGCTTGTAACTTGACAAATGTGAATCATGAGCTTCTCTTTCAACACTTCAAACCTATAGATGAGTTTTCCTTATGACTGATATGGAAATAGGATAAAAGAGGGAAGCCTTGCTCACTTGAGTGTTTGATTGACTACTTATGAGCTAAGTTTCTTTGTGAGATGTTAGGTCTATGTTAGGTGGGGAATTAATGAGGATTGGTCATGCATATGTATCAATACTTTAAGGAAATATCCCACATTAAGGAACTTAGGCTGACCATAGGGACATGTTACAATTTCAAATTTTGATGATTTAGGGCATTAGACAGTTGTGTTGGCATATGACACTTACGTTGATGTAAGCATTTGACTAGGATGTAATTATCTAGGAAGTAGAAAAATAGGCATACGTCCCAAACTTATAGAGATAGAGGATAAGCATGTTTACAACATTCTGAGCTTGATAGAAATCCTAGGTCATTCAAAAAATACTAGTTAGACTAAGAGATAAGGAATTTAGCATAAAGAGATAATGTATGTGAGCATTTTAGTAATAAGAAGGTCTAAGAACTAATGGGTACAACCATGATGGGTATTTTCCAAGTATAAAAGACTGAATTACTATATAATTTAGATTTAGTGTCTACAACTACCTGATTAATAATAAATTTTATTTCTATATAGACTTTCTCTTGGGACTTATGTCTACTGCTATCTTTAAATATTCTCACATTCTATTTTATCTAAACTTTCTAGCTTAGAGGACTTGGCCCCATATTCCATTTGTTCTTTAAAATTTTTAATTTCTTATTACAGTTCCATGCTTTGAGGTGATATGGAAGGTTATCATTCAAGGTCCAACTCAAGTTAAACCAAAATATAGTATTATTTTAAGCTGAAAGTTTTCATGAACTTTTTTAATAGATAAAATTAAATAATTTATTGTAAAAATAGGGCGAGAAAGTGAAAATTTAGGCTTGCAAAAACTAGTGAAAGGAATAATAAAATTAGGGACAACTTTTGAAAATTAGTATAAAATTTGAGAAAATTAGATTAAAATAAAAAAGACTAAACTTAAAAATAAATTGGAAAAATGAGAGAAATTAATTAAAACTAAATAAATTAGTGAAATTTTAAAAAAATAATATTGAAAGTAAGGAAATTAGAGTAAAATTAGAACATTAGAGAAACAAGTGAAAACTGGGATATTATTTTAAATTTGAAGAAATTACAAAATTGTAGTTTAATTATGAGAATTTAGGTTAAATTATATAATTTAGAATTTTTTTTAAAAAAAAATATTGATATTAGGGAATTTAGAGATAAATTGGGGAATTAGAGATACTAGTAAAATTTATAGAAATAAAAATAATTTAAACTTATAATAGAAATTATAATAAATTTTAAAAAATTAGAATTAAATTATGGTAAATATGTTAAAATTATAAAAATAAGTGAAAATATCAATAAAAGAGGGGGCAATAGTGAAATTAGTATATTAGTAAAAATTTGAGCAAATTGGTGAAATTATAAGAAAATTAAAGAATTTAAAGTAAAATTAATACTAAATTGAAGGAATTATTTGAGAAATTACTAAAATTCATGGCTAATCCATTACATTTACATTATGATGACTATATTAAAATTATTATTTATTAGTTTTTCAACATCATATGATTATTATAATTTTTTTTGTAAGTGTAATTTGTTGATATAAGTATTATTTTTTAATATTTTAAAAGCATTTATTTATGAATATTATATTCATGAAAATTTATTGGTGATTCATTGACATCATCTACAAATGATAACCAAAGCCACAACCATCTTTAATTGCAATGATTAATGACTCTATCAATTTACTCACAAATTTATTTCTCATTGATGATAGGTTGTCTCAATCTAATTGTATTACTTTATCAGCGTTGATATAATCTTTATAATAAAAAAATGGACTCCAAAATGTCATTGTAATCTCAAACTATTTTAATTTTTCAATCGTCTTTTTTAAGAAATAATAAAAGTTACTCTCTACTAATCAAATAGATACCAAATTTAAAATAAATCGTTTATATTGATATCTCACAATATTACATTTCAGGGTGACCAATACCTTTAACTACCATTATAAATTACATCTATAAATATAATCATTAAATTAAAATATAAATTATTATTAAAAATTGTATTTCTAAATTAAAGTGTAAACATCAAGAATGATATTTTTTACAAATATTTTATATTTTGACACAAAGAGTGTCAAATCGTAGATGCGTAACATTGAAGTTAATTCCTGGCGCAAAACAATTTGGCATTAAAAACACACTTTTAAAATTAGATTTTTTTTTGGGTAAATGACAATTTTTTTTAAAAATCTCAATTCTGACACACATGTTTTTTTATGCATGAAAACTTCGATGCAAAACTTGTTTGTCTTCCAAAACCTCTTTCTGTGCTATAAATTTTATATCGCTATTAAATAAATGTTAATTCGTCCCAAAATTGATGACATAATCTGTATCATAAAAAGAAATTTATGTCAAGTTTACAAAAATCTTAGTTTTGACACTAAAAATGGAATAAGAAAATTGCTGAATCTTATGTCATTTTAAATTCTAGTGCGAAAACATTTATTAATTTCACATGCAATTCTATATACTTTTGAACAAGCAAATATTATATATATAATCTAAAGCTTCTATTTTATAGATAAGTTGTGTATTTATTATCAATTGCATTTGGAAAAAAAAAAAAAATTATACTTTTATTTTATTTTTTATATATAATAAGTTATGATATTTAAATGAATTATTGATATGTTTTTATTTTTTCAATTTTTTTGATGATTTATATATATTAACAAAATAAATATACAAATAATTCATTAAAAAAATTGGTAGTATGGAAGTACGTCTCAATTGTTAAACTAAGCATAAATCAGAAATAGGAAACAACAACAACAAAAATAACTAAGCTCCACCTAGGAACAAGTCATAATGACATCATAAGAGAAAATATTAAGTTACTAGAGCAAGGTCGGAAGGCAAAGGATCCATATCATAAGGACCTCAGTGTGAGCTTGGCAGGGCATTGCTATCTAGAATTGGCTCCCAACAATGTCCTTATCATCATCTTCTTCTTGTGTCTAAGTAGAAGAAATGGATAAAGAGACCCTGGAAAACTTTTCTAACTTGTCTAATCAACGTCCAGGGGATGCCCCCAAGCATTCGGATGTAGAGGAGGAGGAGGAGCATCCCAACCATCTTGACTAGCAGGGGAAGGAGGCAGAGGTTGCCACCCTCACTGCCGCCTAGAAGGGGGCATACACTAATATAAGGTACCACTATGAGAGTGGTATCAAGATCAGCTGCATCGATGTCCACTTCAAGGTGGTAAGGCAATTCTATCATCCAGTCTGTCCTCTTTGGGTGGAGATGAAAGAACCCGTGCCATATCACAAGGAGCATCTCCCTAATGAGTGAGAAGGTCCTAGAGATGGCCCAACCCCATAATAACTTTATTAGCTTGCACTTGAATCTGCAATAGAGCATTGGAAATAATAGAGGACTTGCTCAGAGCAAAAAAATTAGAATCTAAAGAAGCATTGTCAAATATTGTATTATTTCCATAACCAAAAGAGAATCTCCACTCTGAAAGTATGCCAGAATTGGGTATAGTTAACCAACAGGACGGGTTTATCTCTAAGAAGGATATGCTACCAATGAAAGAATTTGGGCTAAAAAGGCTTGAAGAGAGAATGAATCTATGTCCAAACCCTTTGAGCTTTGGAGTATCAGAAAAGGTGAGGGAGTATTTCCAGATGGCCACAAAAAAGGGTAAATATAAAGAGAAACTCCTAAGTGAACTAGCCTTCTGCCAATAGGTAAGCTTTGATATAAGATACACCAAGCAAAATGAGCTAGCTTGGGCTCCAAGCAAGCCTCCCACACTGTATGAAAATGAAATCACCAGGTGTGAATAGAGGAACGCAAACCCCAATGGGAGTTAAGCTTGTTCACCATAGGCATGTGAGAAGTAAGCCATCCATAGCCAAGCTGAGGGTTGTAATTACGAAATGGAGTTTCAACTGTTTCTATTGCTATTTTCGCTTTCTACATTCAAAGAGAGAATAAGAAACTAAAAGAAATGGTCAAGGTTAGATGTACCTGGAGATAGTCGTGCGCACTGTTTATCCAGACGATCGTGAGAACTCCTCTTTGGTTGTGGAGGATGACACCTGCAAAGGAAAGAGACTAAAACACGAAAAGGCGTTAGATGAGGAGATGGTGGGCTGCCAAGCGAAAGCTTGATCCCAAAAGCAAAAGCTTGAGGGATGTCAACCCACTGATTAATAAAAAGATGTCTGATAAATGACAGAATGATAAAAGACTGAAAATGATAAAGATAGAATGAAAAATACAAGCAAATGCTTACTTGAATGTTGCTGTCGGCCTAGTCACAATCGCCGGCATCGGTGATCCTACCGGCGTCGGTTGGTTGTCAAGGTCTGCCGACACCGGTTAGTCTGCCGACGTCGGTGGGGAAAGTGACCGGCGTCAGTCGATGCAGTAGTCTGTGGACGAGGTCTGAACGAGTTTTGGTCTGTGGACGGGTCTGAGACAGAGTTTTGGGCTTGGTTGAATGGTCTGGGGGTCTGGGCATGAGAGTTTGGTTTTGGTTAATGGTCTGAGGTCTGGGATAATGGACAGAATGTCAAAAAGGGACAGAGGGATAGAGGAGGCCAATAGGGAGACAGGGAGATAAGGATTCAGGTCTAGGTTGGTTGACACTCTGATTTGTGGGGATGATATTACTTAAAAGTAATAACTGAGAACATGATAAAAACACAGACAAGATACTTACCTATGGCTTGCAGAAGGAGTGTTGATGGTGCTGTTGCTTATGCTGTTGATGAAGGCAGAGTCCCTGTTGTTGATATAGAAAACTGATGCAGAGTCCCTGAAGAGTGTTGCTTGATGTGTACCTGCAGCCAAATAGTTAGCAGTGGAAGAGAGAGGAGCGAAAGATTGACGGATTGAAGGATTCAAGAGTCGGATGCGAGAGAGAGGCCAAGGGGGGATAACGGATGCAAAAAACCGTTAGGAAGGCTGTCGATGCCGGCAATATCACCGACGTCGGTCGAAAGTTGACCGACGTCGGCGGCTGGAAGGCAGGAAAAAGGCTAAAAATAGCCTTTCGTCCATTTTCCCAACTGCCGGGTCAGCGAATCCGAGGAAGAAACGGTCGAAGGTGATTAAAATGGACGAGAGGTTAAAGGGGAGAAGTTGGAATGGGGGTCCAAGCATTAATATTGGCCATGTGGGGAAAGAAGGGAATCCAAAGAAGGGTATCCAAGGGTGGTGAGGTGGCATGGGGAGAGGGAAAAGGAGTTTTGTTAATTTAAAATAGCTAATTATTTCAAATTAACAAGACATGGGTTAGGAGTGGTTAAGTGGACCAAAGGGGACTAAGAGGGGGAGAAAGGACCAAGGGGTAGACACGATTTCGGTGTCTACATTTGCCCCTTTTTGTCTTGTTGGTTGTTCTGGGCAAACTGCAATACAAAAATAGGAGTTGGTTGCCCCAGGTGTAGAATAAGGTTGATTTCGTCTTGTTGGTTGTTCAAGTGAACTACAAGACAAAAACAGGAGGGTTGGTTTGCCCCGATTATGGATGAGGTATTCCCCCTCAAAGTAGGAGTCGAGGGAAGGAAACCTAAAATCGGGTGCTAATTTGACAAAGAGTGAACGAAGATGGTGAGTGTGAACGCTGCAATAGTTGTAATTGTGCGCATACCACTGCACGAAATGGTCGGGTCAAATTGTCGCAGGTCGAGGGTCGAGGAGTGCCAAAATTGAAATAACCGGGCCCCAGCATTTAGTCGTCTATTGATTGGGTTATTCAATTTAAATTAAAGCTCCAATGGTCGTCGTGTTCTAGGTATCCCGGGGTCAGGAAGTGCTCCCAGAAACATGAAAATGTCACAAGTAGTGTGGATCAACCAGCTTGCGATCTTATACTTGTGAGGGTCAAAAATAGTCTGCGGACAATTGTGCTAACCAGTCATGAGGTAGCATACATGCAAAAACAATCAAGGCAATGTCACTTTGGAAGTGGTCAGGGTCGGAGGAGATGGGCATGATCTCCAAGGTCTGGTGGTTGAGGTGGATGGATGGACGAAAGAAAGTGGCCGAGCTAACCTCAAAACACTGAGTGCTGCCTACATAGCCCCTGTGTGAAGGGCCTCAGGCCAATGTAGTTCTCCCCAAAGGGGAGGAAGAGGGTCGAAGGTATGGATTGGTCTTGGTCGAAGTCAAGGTCATGGTCAAAGGAGGTCAAAGGAAAGAATGGTTTGTCTATCAAGGAGATGAACAAATGAGGGTGGTCGAGCTAACCCCAGAAGATAGTCGTGTCATCTGAGTGCTGCCTACATAGCCCCGGTCTTAGGGCCTCAGACCAATGTAGTTCAGACAAAGGGTCCGAGTGGTAGATAGGTGGTCAAAGTGGTCGATAGATTGGTCTTGGTCATGATGAATGATGAGGGTAAAAAGATGATGTTGCAGCCTTTTCCATATTGTGTAATGGTGTATTCTGCAACATTGGTCGAGGGGTCTTTCATCCCTAGCAATTTTCCACAATCGTGATGGATGTATGCTAAAAATGAATTGAGGTCTATTTATGCTTCAACAAGTATTAGTTTATGCTTAACATAAATTGTGTGGTCGATAGTTTCCTTGGTATTGTTGTCCACAGAAACTATGTGAAATGGACTAGGTCATGTCGGTGGTCTGAAAATGTTTGATTGGTTTGGTTTGGGTTTGGTTGGATAGATAATGATTTGGTTGGATGCCAGACCAAGATGTGTCAAAAGTGAAAGGCGAATTGCTCTTTCATTGACAAGGACCAGAATGATGGCATGGATAAGGGTTGTATAGAAACAAAAGACCCGTTCATGCATTGCGTCGTTGACCAGTGGTTGTGTTAGAGAAGCAATCGAATCACTTGACGTTAAGTGAGCTCGAAATCCCTTGAATATGCAGGGGTGATAGGATTGATGTGATAAGGAAGGGGGAACCCTTTTTGGTAGGAACAACTTTGCCCCTTTTATAGGTGACCCCGAGAATGACTATAGACAAGTCTATGACTCTAAAGTTTTGTCAGTGATTTTTTTTTTTTTTGTGAGGCAGACTGATCGATGCGGGAAGCCTATGATGGGATGTTGTCTTGCTTTGTGGTGAGGTCATGAAGCGGATCGATGCGAGAAGCTTCAGAGATAGTGCTGTGTATGTAGCAAAATTTATGCATAGCCATCATTCGAGGGAGTGGTCTATATTCTGCTTTTATGTTTTTGATATGACTTTGGCCTAGCTGTCCTTCAAGGGAGCAGTCTAGTAAATACAGTAATGATGATGCAGCTGTCCTTCGAGGGAGCAGTCTACATTTATAGTTTTATGACCTTGGAATATGCATCCCATTTTTATATATATTGGATTGATTTGTTGACTGGACTTTTGGTCATGGACTTGACTATAGAGGTTTAGAGGGTTTCCCTTTTATTAAGACAAAGCAGTCATGCTTGACAAAAGGAGTAGGATTGAGGGTTAAAGGAGATAGGAATGACAATGATGGGGAGTGCTCAAGGGATCGAGCTCAAGTTAAACGTCAAGTGAATAATTACTTGACTAACAGTGGACTGGTCAAAGAGGCAAGACATAAAGGGGCTCAGGTTCTGACAAAGTCCTGACCCATGATTGTGTTATGATGCAAGGTCCGAGTCAATTGGGAGCAAAATTGCCCCATTTGCTTCGTTCCAAATTGGTCACATGTTGATTGATGTTGAATGAGTTGGTCAATGTTTGGTCGAAGTTTGGGGTCGATGCTAAAGAAGTTGGTTGATATTTGATCAAGGTTTGATTGAGGTTGGTTTGAACGTTTGGTCGAAGATAGACTGAATGTTTGGTCGAGGTCGGGTCGACGGTCTGGTTGAGGTCAGGTTGAATGTTTGGTCGAGGTCGGGTTGACGGTCTGGTTGAGGTCTGGTTGAATGTTTGGTCGAGGTTGGGTCGATGTTTGGTTGAGACCTAGTCGAGTTTTAGGATTAAAAGAGTGATTGATATGTGGTCGAGACTGGGTTGAAAGGTTGGTCGAAGATAGGTTGAAAGTTGAATTCCCCAGCGGCTAGGGAGAATGTTTGATAGATTGGTCAAGATCGGTTGAGGCTTGGTGGTCAGATTAACTGTGTTGATGTCGAATAAGGGGGTTAAAGGTGGCAAAGGGACCATAGTCTGGCATGGAGATCCTAGTTTAAGTGACGAGGTTTGAGAAGCATGGGTCGGTGTTGCTGATTTGTCGAAGGGGTGGTCAAGAGGATCCTTGATGAGAAGGGAATCCTTTCTCCGTTGTTGACGAATGACAGCTTTAAGAGTGCAACAACGCTCAGTGTCATGTCCCAGAGTGTGGTGGTGTTGAAGGTTTGCTGATAGTGTGGTCGAGAAGAAGGGTGTCCTTCTCCAAGCATTGGCGAATGACAACCTTAAGGGCACAACAATGTTCAGTGTCATGCCTAGGCGTGCGATGATACGCACAAATCTGAGTGTCGTCGAACCAGGGTGGTTTTGGTCCGAGGGATTGATATGGTTTAAGAGGCAGGAGATTGATGCAAGAAGACTGCAACAAGTGCCGTAACAGCAGGGCATAAGAACCTGCTAATGGGTCTATGTGTCTTGTTGCAGTGGGGGTTAATGACTTTGATTTGAGAGGCGTAAGTGCGTTGGTCGATAGTTTGGAGGAGATATATGTCTGATGGGTTGAGAGAGTAATGGAGGCGACTTGCCTCTGTGAAGTATGGGAGTAGGAAGCACCCCTATTAAAGTGGACGGATGCGGGCCCAAAATTGAAGGTAATGATGAAGGTGGGGGAGGAGTCCTCTGGTGTGGTTTAGTGGCCTTCTTTGGTTTGAGGCGAGGGCCACTATTGTGCGAGGTGAGCTTAGATTCGGGTTTGGATTTGGATGTGGACGGAGGCGAGTGAGATGTAGCAATCTCAGGCAAAGGGCAAGAGGAAACTGTGACTGGGCCTTCCTCGATCGAAATGGGCGAAGAGACTGGTTCTTCTCTTGGTAGAGAAGAAATAGGAGAGTGTGGCTCTGTAGTTGGATGGAGCATAGGAACGGTCATGGTCTTGATGTGTGGTCTAGGCATGGGGAATGTATGATCCCCCATTGATGACAAAAAAGACGAGGGTGAGGCAGCCGGTGTGGATGCCATCAAAGCATCCTCCAATATGAGAAAGGTCGATGGAGGATTAATAGGAGAAGAAAGTTCTTCATCCTGTGGAGGAGGTATAGGGGAAGAAGGGTCTTCCTCCTGTGAAGGAGGTTGGTCAGAAACAAGAGAAAAGACAGTGTCGACCGTGTGTATATCATGGTCTTGAGGGTCATTGGTCATGGTCTGGACATTGTTTTGAGTAGGCGGGTGATTAGGAAAGGGTTGCTTGAAGATGTCAAGGTTTTGGTTTGCCAGAGCATTTGGGTTATCTAAGATGAGATCCCCCTTGTCTAGCATGTCCTGGATGATGTTTTTGAAGGTTTGACAGTTGTCCGTGTCATGGCCTTTGACACGGTGATAGTTGCAAAAGTCGTTCTCCCTGTACCATGCAGGGATAGGTGTTGAGGGGTCAAATTGAAGTGGTCAGATTGAAGGGAGATTGAGGACCCCCTGCTTGACAAGTTTATCCAAGACAGAGGCATATGACTCTCCAATTGGAGTGTATTGACGTTGTATGGATCGACGTTAAAAATGTTTATTGATGTAGTCTGATGTTGAAAATTGAGGTCGATTGGTTATTGTTGAAGACGATGGTCTAAAGATGACAGTGTTTGCTGACCCCTTGGACTGGGAGTGGGCAGAAGAAGGTTTGGATGAAGAAGGGTCATTAGATTTTGCGTTGTTATTATGAAATTTGACTTTATTTTTGTCGATGGCATAGAGTTCAAGCTTTCTTGCCATGGTGAAAGCTTCGTCGAAAGTGCGGAATGTCTGGATCCGCAAGGTAGAAGAGATGTGCCTGGCACATGCTCGAGAAAAGAGCTCGATGAGCTCAGGTTGAGGCAAGGAGAAGGAGAGCTGGTTAATCAAGCCTCTCCAATGAGCGACAAAATTGACTATTGATTCGTCATCAAATTGCCTGATGGAGTAGAGGTCTGTGATTGAAACTTGCTTGGTGATGTTGATAGAAAAATGGTCGAGAAATAATTGGGCGAGTTGGGTGAATGAAAAGATAGAATGTCTGGTAAGAGAGCTATACCAGTCAAGGGCGAGGCTAGAAAGTGACATGGGAAATATGCGTAGAAGTAATGCATCATCATGCGCTATGAGGTAGCAAGCATGTCTGAACGCTCAAAGATGTTGTTGTGGGTCCTCCTTACTCTGAAAGCGAGTAAATTTAGGAAGCTCCCACTGGTTGGGGTATGGTCGGAAGGGCACAGAAGGATGAATGGGTTTGTTGAAAATTTGCTCATATGACAGAGCATTGCTTGAACCAGAGATAGAGGTCTCGAGATTGGACATTTTGTCCATCAGCATTTTGATTACGTTAGCTGATGGATTGGCAGGCGGGGCACCCCCTAAGTTGTAAGGTACCTGGAAGGTGGTCGAAGAGGCGTATGACGTACTTGGTTGTGCTTGTGTAGTTGCAACATATGGGTAGTGCGTCATAGGGATAGATGTCATGGTCAAAGGGGCTTGTGTCATGAAATTGGAAGACACAAGTTGACTAGATACTGCCATAGGTGGTTGAGTAACGGCACTAGTAAAAAGATAGGTTGTCACTCCCACTTGTATAGGTGCAAGAGTGGGCAAGGTCGAGACAATCAAGTTATGGTATGGTGTAGAACTTGGTTGAATTTTGTGTGGTTGAGGGGGTAATGAAACCCCGATGGAGGCAGGTTCGAAAATAGATGAGGAGGCCAAACTTTGCGTATTGGCCATGGTTGAGTGACTGGTCAAGACAATAGGCTGAGTCATGATGGGTTGGGTAGCGGATGACGTCGATATCATTGCCGCTGCAAGTGAAAGGTCCCGCATTTGGTTTCTTGTGAGATAGTTTTGGAGGGCTTTGACATTGAGGTCCAAGAATATTTCAAAATCTTGGTCCCCTTCAAGGATAATGGGGGTCTGAGTCAGGGTCGGTTGAGTAGGAGTTCTTTCAGTCTCCGAGTGGAACTCCATTATAGGACTAGTTATGGATGGTGAAGGCAGAAGCGGTTAATGGCTAGTGTGGTCAAGAAGAGCCTTGGTTTGACTGCGCGTCAAAACCATTCAAGGTAAGGAGGGGGGCAGGTTTCAGAAACTGTGTTTTTTCAGTTTCAGAAAACTCAAAATGTGGTTTTGGCAGAAAAAGGGGTCGAGTTTTAGGCTGCTATTTTAAAAAAGATTGTGACAGTGACTGACGTTAGTTGAAAAACTGATGTCAGTGATATAAGATGGCCGACGTCGGTCAGATAACCGATGCCGGCAAGGAAAGGTGGCTGATGTCAGTGGTAAAACTGATGCCGATCACTGTGATTTCCAGAAACCTAAAAGATTTGAGAGTTTTTAGAAAAAAGGAAGAAGAACGTCCTCACTAGCTCAAACAAGCATATAAGAACAGAAAAATAGAGATGGAGACAGGCAGACACTAAGTGTTAAATCCTAAGAAATAAATTATTAAGCTCGTGTGGCTTATGCCTTAAAGCGATATTTGGGAGGTTGGCTGGAAGAATGGGTCCTAGAAGAGGTAGTCTATGGATGGTTTCAGGTTTGTTTAGGCGCTCAAGAGTCTGGGTTAGGTTCGGTACATGGCCTGGTGCTAAGGAGCAAGCTCCCCTCACTTCACGAGCCCAGTGATAAGCTGGTCTTGCTTAGCCAAAATATACCTTGCCTAGAGATTATCCTCCGCCAGAGAACGGAGTGGGCTTTCCCCTTGGTGATGAAATCCAAGTGGGATTGCCAAGGAGGGGTAAGGTATCCGTTGGGGGATGAAATCCCAGTCGGGCCTTGTCTCAAGTATTGTTTGATGTTTGATTTAGTGCAAGTGGTTCGGTTGTGTAACATCAAGTGGACTATGATTAATTCAATATGCGTTTATTAATTACTAAGTGTGGACTAAGAAATGCAAGCAAGCAGAAATGAAAGTGCAATGTGTTTTAAGCCCCAAGTCGAAATGTTAAGTTGGAATGAAAACAAGTTGAGAAAGGGTTTGAAGGATATGATTTTTGACTAGTCTAGAAGTGCAAGAAAAGAAAAGAAAAGTTCTTTTTATTCCTGCTTATGATGTCGTTTAGAAGAGAAGAAAGAGGTGAAAAGGGAGAAACCTAATGCACCTAAATGAAAAAAGAAGGAAATGAACCCATGGAAGGCCCTAAGGGTCCCACCGGACGTGCCAGAATGTTTCTATTGCTATTTTCGCTTTCTACATTCAAAGAGAGAATAAGAAACTACAAGAATGGTCAAGGTTAGATGTACCTGGATATAGTCGTGCGTACCGTTTATCCAGACAATCGTGAGAACTCCTCTTTGGTTGTGGAGGATGACACCTGCAAAGGAAAGAGACTAAAACATGAAAAGGCATTAGATGAGGAGATGGTGGGCTGCCAAGCGAAAGCTTGACCCCAAAAGCAAAAGCTTGAGGGATGTCAACCCACTGATTAATAAAAAAATGTCTGATAAAGGACAGAATGATAAAAGACTGAAAATGATAAAGATAGAATGAAAAATGGAAGCAAATGCTTACCTGAATGTTGCTGTCGGCCTAGTCACAGTCGCCGGCATCGGTGATCCTACCAGCGTCGGTTGGTTGTCAAGGTCTACCGATGCCGGTTAGTCTGCCGACGTCGGTGGGGAAGTGACCGGCGTCGGTCGGGGCAGTAGTCTGTGGACAAGGTCTGAACGAGTTTTGGTCTGTGGACGGGTCTGAGACAGAGTTTTGGGCTTGGTTGAATGGTCTGGGGGTCTGGGCATGAGAGTCTGGTTTTGGTTAATGGTCTGAGGTTTGGGATAATGGACAGAATGTCAAAAAGGGACAGAGGGATAGAGGAGGCCAATAGGGAGACAGGGAGATAAGGATTCGGGTCTGGGTTGGTTGACACTCTGATCTGCGGGGATGATATTACTTAAAAGCAATAACTGAGAACATGATAAAAACATAGACAAGATACTTACTTGTGGCTTGCAAAAGGAGTGCTGATGGTGCTGTTGCTTATGCTGTTGACGAAGGCAGAGTCCCTGTTGTTGATATAGAAAACTGATGCAGAGTCCCTGAAGAGTGTTGCTTGATGTGTACCTGTAGCCAAATAGTTAGCAGTGGAAGAGAGAGGAGTGAAAGATTGACGGATTGAAGGATTCAAGAGTCAGATGCGAGAGAGAGGCCAAGGGGGGATAACGGATGCAGAAAACCGTTATGAAGGCTGCCGACGCCGGCAATATTGCCGACGTCGGTCGAAAGTTGACCGACGTCGGCGGCTGGAAGGCAGGAAAAAGGCTAAAAATAGCCTTTCGTCCGTTTTCTCAACTGCCGGGTCAGCGAGTCCGAGGAAGAAACGGTCGAAGGTGATTAAAATGGATGAGAGGTTAAAGGGGAGAAGTTGGAATGGGGGTCCAAGCATTAATATTGGCCATGTGGGGAAAGAAGGGAATCCAAAGAAGGGTATCCAAGGGTGGTGAGGTGGCATGGGGAGAGGGAAAAGGAGTTTTGTTAATTTAAAATAGCTAATTATTTCAAATTAACAAGACATGGGTTAGGAGTGGTTAAGTGGACCAAAGGGGACTAAGAGGGGGAGAAAGGACCAAGGGGTAGACACGATTTCGGTGTCTACATCAACATACCACTTCTAATCCTTCCACCAAGGATGAGTGGAGTAAATACAAATTTTGTGAATCATTAAAGGTGGAACAACATTAATGATTTCTTGAAAGGATTATCAGCATTAGCTAACTGGAATTTGGTTTTCACCTCTTCCCAGGATAGCCAGGTGCGAGACTACTTACAAAAATTATCTTGGATAGTATTAATGCCTCTACAAAACAACTTGAAAGCAATGATCCAAGGAATCTCAGCTACAAGGACTTCATTATAATCGATAGCATGTGACCACCATAGTGAGTGAGAGTTAATAGACAACCCATCTTAGAACCCTAAGCCATTCCAGAGAAGCCAAGGTTTGATCTTTTCCCATGCACCCTAAAATTTAGACTGAGGACTTGATGATAAACATATTGAAGAAGTCGAACCCTTCCCAGGGTTTCTTGCCTTTAGGCAACCCTGAAGAGGTGCAGTGTTTGAATAACATCTTCCAAGCTTCCTTGCCATCAATGGCCTGCATAATCCATTTGGCACATAAGACAATTCCTTGATGAGCCACATCAATGAGCCCCATAACTCTGACATCCTTTGTGAGGCAACAGTAATCCCAGGCCACCCTGTGGAATCCATGTCCATGGGAAGAATTGGCCCAAAGAAAATCCCTGAGAAGTTTTTCAAGTTTCTTGTAAGAATTCTTCGAAGGCATCCAGCATGAGGAATAGTAAACATGGGTGGTCGCAAGCACTTTCGAGCATATTTGAAACTTACCTGCTAATGATAAAGGATTAGTCACCCAATATTCCAGCTTTTTAACTACTTTGTCAACAAGGCGGAGAGGCATCAAAATCAAAAGGGATGCCAAGAAACTTGATAATTTCAAATTATCAATGTTAAAATTAATTCATTTTTTACAGATAATTTAAGGTTAGTTAATTTACATTTGTATAAATAGAATTTCATTTCTTATGTTTGTTCTTTGCACTCTCACTGTTCATCCATCTCAAGACTTATAGTGTCGTAGAAGAGGGCATAGATACTGTTTCTTTGGGCATCTCGCTCGCTGGAAATCAGACCATAATTTCAAACAATGCCATGTTTGAATTAGGGGTTTTCAGTCCTAATGAAACTAATAATTGAACTAATAACTGGTATATTGGCATCTGATATGCCAAAATCTTAGAGAGGACGATCGTTTGGATGGCTAATAGGAAGACTCTAATTAGAAACATGTCCGGCATTCTGAATCTCTCGAGAGACGATCATCTCAGATTGACTAATGCAAAGGGTGTTATTATTTAGTCGATGAATATGACTAAAAAGGCTTATGTGGCTATGATATTAGACTCTGGTAATTTTGTAATGTTGGGTGATAACAATAAATTTCAAACTGTTTGGCAGAGTTTCGACCATCCTGTAGATACTTGGTTTCCAGGATAAGGTTTGGTGGACAATTAAAGTTAGTCAGGTGGAAGAGTTCATTGGATCCAGCTCCCAGGAGTTTCTCCTATTATGCAGATCCATCCTGGGTTAGATAATCAATGCTAAGTTGGAACAATTCTGTGAAGTACTCATAAATTGGAGTTGGGAAGATAAAAGTTTCGTTGAGTTACCAGAACTGTCATATATAAGCAAAGCGATCTTCAACGTCAGCTCTATCTTGTATATGACTTACGAAATTTCTTCTACAATCCTTACGCCCTCCCATTTCGTGTTAGACAAGGACGGGGAACTTTGACACTATTATTTTGTTGATGACAATAAATGGAGCATGATATGGACTCAACCCAGAGATCAATGCAGTGTGTATGACCTCTGAGGCACTTATGCAACGTGCAACCCAATAAATGTTTAGGGTTTATGGTCAGTTCTGTGGATGTTTAGAAAGCTTCGAGCCCAGAGACAATCGCGTGTGGGATTTGCTAGACTAGTGGTCCAACGGTTGTGTTCACTAGAGCTTTTGAATTGCGATCCTAAAAATGGCAGCAGCGACAGATTCAAGGCTTTTAATGTTTCATTGCTTGAGAAGTAAGTTTACCTGTACCCTGCACAGACAAAAAAAGATTATGAGAGAATATGTCTCTGTAATTGTTTGTGCACTCCGTTTAGTTATAAACCGCCTTCACGGCCCTGTCAAATCTGGTTAGGTAATTTGAATAATATGTGCAATTCTCCATCAAAAAACAATTCAGAAGGTTTTACTCGAGTATCTCTCTGCACATCATCCTCCTAGTTCATCGTCCTCCAAATGCAAAACAACATCTATTGTTGTAGCTGTGCTTAGTATGGTTGCTACTCTTGCCATTGCTTTGGGTTTCTTTATATTTTTAATATGGCAAAGACACCAGTTTAGATCCACCCAAACTAGTTCATACGCCTCCATTGCATTGCGTAGAACATATATTTACAAGGAGTCGAAGATTGCAACCAGGAATTTTCGGTATAAGCTTGGTAGCAGAGGATTCAGCTTAGTGTTCAAAGGAACTCTACCAGACAATACACTTGTGTCCGTCAAAAAATTGAAAGGTTCAAAACAAGGTGAAAAGCAATTCCATTCTGAAATCAGATATGCTGGAAATATACATGTGAATTTATTAAGGCTTCGAGGATTTTATGCAGAAGCATCCCGAAAGTTATTGGTTTATGAATATATGCCCAATGGCTCACTAAATTCTTTTCTCTTCAGTCATACTTCCAAAAGCCAACATAAGGTATTGAAGTGGAATCCCGATTTGAGATTGCATTGGGCACTACAAGAGGGTTAGTTTATCTCCATGAGAATTGCAGAGATCACATCATTCACGCCAATGTTGAGCACGAAAACATTCTACTTCATGGCTATTTTTTTCCCAAGTTGGCAGATTTTGTGTTGGCAAAGCTTGTGGGTAGAGATATCAGCGATGTTCTGATGACTACATCACGAAAACATTCTACTTCATGGCGATTTGTTTCCCAAGTTGGCAGCTTTTGGGTTGTCAAAGCTTGTGGGTAGAGATATCAGCCATGTTCTCATGACTACAAATGGAACAAGGGGGTACTTGGCTATAGAGTGGATCTTAGGTCTTCAAATCACTCCAAAATTTGACGTATATAGTTTTGGTATGACGCTTTTGGAAATAATCTCAGGCCGAAGAAATCTAGACAAAATAGTACAAGAGTCAAATATGTATTACTTTCCCCCATGGGCTGCAAGTGAGATACATAAGGGGAACATGATGAATATCGTGGACAAATGGGTAGAAAATAATGCAGTTGGTGAAGAGGTAAGAAGAGCTACTCTAGAAAACTTGTTATGTATCCAAAATAATGACAATGTGGGCCTCCATGGCACAAGTTGTCCTAATTCTAGAAGGGAAGATGGAGGCTCACACAACACAAATTCCAAACTCCATGCTCATCCAAGCAAGCCGATGCAATAGTGATAATGATACTAATGCTAATATAGATGCTATTTTTATTAGTTAAGTGTCTTTGAGCACTAATTTTAGACCATATAAATTTAGGGAATAATTGCTTTGGATCAGTTTTGTGTTTTTAGGTTAATTTTTAAATAATAAAGTATACAATGGTTATAGATAAGATTGGTTTATTATAATATAAGTAGTTTTTATTTTTATGTTTTACATATATTTAGAGCAATTTATTTATATATTAAAAAATATGTTTATATGTAATTTTAAACTTTGTATTGTATGAGATCAATTTTTATTAAGAAGAACAAAAAGAAGTTGAAGAAGCAAAATATTTAATAGAATGAATGCTATGGTCTAAATTTTATGCATTGTGTATGACATATTGGTAATTTAAATTTTGTTTTTGATGAATAGTAATATATTTAATTTATTAAAAAAATCTTCAATTGGTATTAGACCAAAGTTTGGGTTGTAATTTTTCGTTTTAGATCTTTCTAAAAATTGGTCATGTCAAAATCTAACTCGCTTCCCATTACAAAATTATGTGTAAATGACTATGATTATTATAACATCAAGATCATTAAGCTTTTGATAGGGAAAGACTTATGGGAGGTTGTAGAAATTGGTAATGAATTGCCAATTAATTGGGCCATTGTTCTAGCTAATGATATACAAGCCAAGAAGGAAGCTAAGAAGAAAAACTCACAAGCTTTGTTTCATATTCAAACAACTCTAGATAATATCCTAAATTTAAAATAATTGTAGGTGCAAGGATAACCAATGATGTTTAGAAGACTCTACAAGAAGCTTACCAACATAATGAACAAGTCAAAGTGGTTAGGTTACAAACTTTGAAAAGAAAATTTGAGGATGCAAGAAGTTTAAGGCATGAATGATTTTGTGTAAGAGTAAAGGTTATGGTCAATAATATAACTAACCTTGAAGAAATTTTGAACAAAGAGGTTGTGGTGAAAAACATGTTAAGATCTCTAACACCAAGGTGGAACTATGTTGCCATTATCAGTGAATAAAACAAGGATTTGACTACTCTTGAGTTTGATGACCTAGTTGGAACTCTTGTGTCTCATTAAGAAATATTAAGACAAGAATTTGAAGAAAGTGACGAGAAGTATTTACATCAAAATTAAATATCATAAAGAGTGGAGGTACCAGATCTAGGGGGCAAAATTAAGGTACAATAAAAAGACAACAACAAAAGAAACTAAGGAAAAGTATTAGACATGAATCATAATTATTCATGAGGGAAAAAAATGAAGAAGAGGTGTTTCATCTGCAAAAGGAAGAGCTAGAGATATATTTGATAATATATATAATCAATGCTATTATTGTCATAGGTATGATCACTTTGAATGGGAATATAGATTAAAACTAGGTAATGAAGACAAAAATGCTAATTATGCTAATGAGGATGAGGATGCTTCTCCATGTAATATTTTTAATTTCATATGGCAATGATGAAAATAATATTGAATAGGTTTGGTACCTAGATTCAAGTTACTCCAATCACATGTCAAAAAATGATGAGTTGTTTTCTACAATAGATAAAATTTTCAAAACCAAGATCAAACTTGGAGATTACACAAATATCGAAGTTGCAGTAAAAGTAACTATGAATATGAATACTAGAAAATGTAACAAATGCAATAATGATCTTTATTATACTTAAATACAAAACATAATTTGTTTAGTGTTGTACAACTATGTGAAAAATAACTATAAGGTGGTGTTTGATAATAAGCAATGTAAAATCTAAGGCAAAAACCAATGAAATATGGTTTTTATAGTTGTATCTATGTCTAAAAATAGGATATTTTCATTGGAGTTTGAAAAGCATAGTAGTATCCTCAAAAATATGGCATATGAATATAAGAGTTAGTTGTGGCATCTTAGGTATGGACACTTAAATTTTTAAAGTTTGAAGCTACTAAAGGTTGAAGAGCATAAGGAGGTTTGTGAGGGTTATGTTAAATGGAAACATGCAAGAGAAAAGTTTCCAAAAGGCAATGCATGGAGGTATTAGCATTCACTTCAATTAATTCACTTTGATATTTTTGGTCATATACAAACAAAACATTTGGGTTTTTCATCATATTTAATTACATTTTTTATGATTATTCATGAATATGTTAGGTTTATTTTTTGAATAAAAAAGTGAAACATTTGATACATTTAATAGGTTTAAAGCCCTTGTAGATAATGAAATTGGTTATAGAATAAAGTGCTTAAGGAGTGACCATGGAGGTGAATTTGTTCAAAATATTTTATGAATTATTTTGATTTTAATGACATTTAAAAGCAACTCACAACTACCTACACTCTTCAACAAAATGGAGTAGCTGAAAGGAAGAACCATATAGTGGTTAAAGTGGCAACTAGAATTTTACAAACAAACGTATTTAGGATTTTTTTTTTCTAGTGATGAAGTTTTTGCATCAATATATATTCTCAATTGAATTCCCACTAGTGCACTTGACAAGATGACTCCATACGAAACATGATATGGAAAAAATACTAATGTAAAATATTTTAATTTTTTATTTATTTATCCTATGTACATGTAACTAATTAGAATAAAAATAAGTTAGATCCAAAGAGTGAGTCTTGTACTTTTTTTGGGTACAATGAAAAAATCAAAGATTATAGTCTTTATAATCCTCTCAGTAACAACATGGTTGTGTGAAGAGATATTATTTTTTATGAAGGGGGAATGTATGGTCATGATAAAGATAAATGCCATATTGACAAGTCTAAATATATTTTAAATGATGGTATTTATGTTGATATTGATTATGATAAGTCCACTAGTACTTGTGCTCCAAGTGTTACAAGTCTACCAAGCAACCTCTCATTTGGTTCTTGTATTCTATGTGTAAGTCCAGATTCAAGTCCTAGTTATGCAAGGAAGGTAAGAATCTTGAGTGAAATGTATAAGAGTATAATAATTCAAGCACATGAATAATGTCCAAGAGGTGAGATGATAAATCATGCTTTATTTACATAATCTGATTTTGAACCATCATGTTTTAAAGATACATGTACTAATGATGTGTTTGTAGAGGTTCCCATAAATTCCCATTAGAACATGTTAATGTTGGTTTGTGTGATTCTAGTTATAAATTTATAACTCAGATGGGGATATGAAAATATGGTTCATTCATTATTTTTATATCTAATTGATGTTCATTTAAATTTAGTTTATTAAACTAGATCATACATAGTTATATTGAATATGGAGATTCAAACAAATAGGGAAATAAATGCACATGGAAGAATATAGAAAGCATTGAATGAAACCATCAACTGATCTCTATATTAGTGTCTCATCAATTAAAACTCTTTTTATTTATAATTTTACATTATTTATAGAGCTTCAAGGATGCTCTATCGCTTCACATACCTAATCATTCATTTCTTAAGCTAAAGGGGTCCTTATATCTTTTGTAGTCATATGGTATACAAACATATATCTAAATACATACAAAATATTATACAATAATTTATACATCACACACTTGTCACTTATACATACTCTATGGTTTTACATTTTTAATTCTACTACCAACATGTTTGTAGACTTAAATAATTATCTCGAGCCCTGAGATAAAGTCATAGGAAGTATGTCAAAGTCTAGAACTAGTAAAGTTGCATGCATTGCACTGATGAATTATCCATAATAAATTTTTTCATTTATCACTCAAAGTGTTTTTTTGCCAATTTTCACCTCTTATAAACTACTTGGCCTCCCTTTGGGTTTTTAAATAAGTAATGTACAAATAAACCACCCTTTGCAAGTTTTCAATAGATTGACATAATTAGGAGGCCACCCTTTACATTTTTTAAACCTTTCTATCCCTACTCCCAAAGCTTATAACCTTCCCAAACTTATAAATTTTAAAAAAATGTCAAAATTATGTACTGACACTACCTATTGAGAAGGAGCAGACATGGAATTCATAGGTGGAGTCCTATTAGGCTGTGATGATTATGGAAATAAATGACTGGGCTAGTGATAACATTGAACCAGCCCCTATCTATCCATCTATGGGCATAAACCTATTCTATTATAGATAGGTCTCAGCCTCCACTCTCTCTCTATATAGTCTAGACTAAATAGATATATATAGTCTTTAGTCTTTAGTCAGGTTGATGAGTTATATAGTCATTTTTATAGTCAAGGCCATATAGATAAATATATAGAGGGGGTGGGGGACCTGATTAGGATCAACATTTTATCTCTATATATATACTATGGGGATTAGATATATCTATAGTGGGAGTGACATACCCTCTTCTCTTTATTCAAGCGATGATATAGAGTTAAGTTTAGAAGAGTGATCTACCCTCTAGTCCAATGACCAAAGGGAGCCTACTAGGGTCATTTTTTAAAATGATGTATTTTTACAATCATATGTTGGATGCATTATTTGTAGAAGAGACATTTATTTTGACATTTGGGAAGCTTTCCTTGCTTGCAATTCTTTTATAAGATTCCTAGGTGGAAAGAATTTTGGTTCATCAATGATGGCTATGATCGATGTGTCTATATTTTCCAATTCATGTTTAAATTACCTCCAATCTAGAAATACATCCGATACTATGTTGATTAGTGTGAGCATGAGAGCTTGGTTTTACATGATTATTTGGATATCATCATCCTCCACAACTACAAAAAATTGACATATATTTCTGCAACTTATTTTTTATATTTTATGTGACCTAGTCCATCCTATCAACATATCTATACATATAAATATTGATGAATGTGCTTCATGGAATATCATTCTCCTATGAGCATATCCTATCCATTACATTATCTTAAATATTCAGACAGTCTTTGAGAATATTTTTTTATCTCAACATGTTGAGACATTTGGTTCTCCATTATTACTTTGGATTTATTAGCCTTGGATAAGTCTAGCATTATCTCTTTCATGCATTATGTAGTTACCTCTACAATTCAAGCATAATAGGAGGGATTTGTATTACTTGATGTATCATAATGTCAATGAAATGCTCAAATTATTTCAGAATCTTGGTGATCACTTATGATTTCACTCACAAGTGTTGGCCTTAATCTCTCTATTATTATAATTTCTATGTAACCACCCAATACTTTGAGGCAAGAAAGCGAATTTATGAGTTTTTTTTCATCATACATCATTTGGTCTCCAAAAACTTGAATAAGGAGAACTAGATAAATGTCGTTGATTACTTTTTAGGCCATTTATAAGAATTCATGTAGGTTTTTAATCTCATCTTGTAGTGTAAGGTTGTCCTACTCCATTGTAGATGCTTTCTACACAATAGATTCTTGGAATGTTGTATATCCTTTGATTTTCTTGGCCAAGGTGAGTTGGGTGACATATAGCAATACCTCTTGACTTGTTAATGCCAACACGAATGACATAATAGTAGTAGTTGATGGTGGTGGTTGGTGTTGAATCTATGCAATACAAAGTGTGATTTATTTCATTATAGAGGTGGAATTTGGACATCCCATAGCCATTGATTTGTAATATAATTTTTTTTTTGTGATGCTTATTATTATACCTATCCCTGGGCTAATTCTAGTCCCTATGATGTCCCTGAAGGTTTTTGGGCATCAATGATTAGGTCCTTATTCACCTTAACCATTATTTGCACAATATGTTGTTGTGTGTTGTCACTTTGTATTTTTGTTGAAAATTTTATATTTTGATTCATGTCCATGTATTATTTTATTTTGGAAACTATATCTACTTACATCTTTGCCTCATTTTTTACTTGTTCCATTACCACTTGTTCATCTTTTCTAGATTTATTTTCAACATCCTTTGTTGTTTATTATTTTGTGGGTTTATTTTTTAACCCATGGTTACATAGGTCTTATTTATTATTTACTTTATCTTCCTTGGCTATTGCATCAGCCTAAAATATATTTTTCTATTCTTCTTATTATTTTAGAGCCTCTTTCTATTTTTTGTTAGTGTCCTTGATTTCCAGTTCATTGTTTGCCTTATTTTTATGCACATCATTCTCTTCTTGATCCTTATTTTTTTTATCTTCTTCTTTCATATTTTTCTCTTCCTCTTCTCTTTATACCTTCTCCATCTAGACATTTTAATTTTATTCCTTATCCCTGATAGGTATTAGAGTTGCTTTGCATGTTTTCTAGGTTCTATAGTGTTGGCTCAAAAAATTGTTAGGGAGATAAATTGTTGACTTTGGGTCAACAATGTGGGAACTGAGTCCATACATTAGTCAGTAACATAGGAATAGAGTCCCTCTCCTATTAGTAGGTAGAGCTACCTTTTTTGAAATCCATAGAAGGAAAAGTATGAGAAAACATATTCACAACTATTTACAGTAAAAATGTTTTCTATTGGGGGTTTTGTACTTTTAAATAGAACGCACATAAATGATATAGAAAGGAAATGAGGTGAATGAAGGGAATGATGGGAAATAGAAAAAATAAAGGAATAAAAGGAGAATGGGATTATTATAGACAATTAAACATAAAATCTACCATGACAATCTTGAGAAAAATGAAAGACAATTCTGGGTAGCTAAAATATGAGAAATTACCAAAATAGTCCAAGAAGGGATAAATATTGTATTCATGGAAACCTCTCTGATTCAATGGGCATAAAGACATAATTCACTTTTAGGAGTAAAAAACATATATTGAGATAATTATATACTATTGGTAACATAGTGAAAGAAAATTATATCATATTTACTCATAAAAGATAATTAAAATATTGTTTAAAGCCAATCAATATTTTGTATTTATAAAAATAACACAAAAAGTTTCTAAAAGAAATACTTAATATGAGATTACCACTTTTTGACAATTTGGTAGTGATTATGAAGATAAATTGAAAGTTAAGATATAAAAATAAGTGAATCATATACAAAGATAAAAATCATGAAGAAACATTAAATACAAAGATTATAAAATCTCCTAGACTCGATCTTTATTAATTTGAAAACAAAGTTCAACTCTTCAGAAAAAATTTCTATAGAGTCTCACTACCCAAAAAAGTCTCCCTATAATGAGCCTAACATTCATATTTATAATGCGGGAAGGTGGTTATGGTGCATAACCACCTTTTTTGCATTTTAGATGGTGCAAAATTGAGTTTACAAAAATACACCACATAAGTGATGTGAAAGTAAGTTGGTTCAATTACACTATGTACAAGAGTGCAAAAGAGAAATTGCATGATTTAAAAAGTGTAGAGGTATAATTGTGCTTTTTTCACCAAGTGAAATTAAGAATCACCACTTACAAAATTAACATAGTGAATTTGCATGAATTACATTTGGGAGTTTGCACTTACAAAATTTACAACTAAAAATTGTAAAACAAGATTCAACATTTTTATGAAAACATCAGAAGCATTTGCCGAAGCCTATTCATCTTATTTTAGCTAAGGATGATTTAAAATTTCTCTAACAACTACTTTCCTTCTATTACACCCATTCTATTCACAATAAACTATTTGACAACATGTTTCAATGAATTTGTTTGCTTAATCACCACTACTACCAATCCATATATTTATTACCTTATTTGCTTTCAGGATGAGCAGCTCCATGTCTAAAGATAATTCATGTTCTCAAGCACTCCTCTATAAATATCCTTCCTTGAGCAAAATTATTGTGTATACAATAGTATTGATAGGTAAGTTTGCTTCTTTTTACATATTCACAAGACTTAACTAAGGTATTTTTACTAAAAACATAATTTGATATATCCATGCCATCATCATATTCACACCATGCATCCAGATGTGGATCATTGAAGTTTTCAACCTACTCAAAAAAGAAAAGTTCATCACAGACTTGAAGAATATATCTTTACTAGCATCTTCCAATGTTTATGATATGATAAACATTCTTTGACCCAAGGAATGGCTCAACATGCTTTCTACTTAGTAATCATATGAGAAAAATAAATGTCTCATCCATATCCCAAATATAGATAGTCCTCTTATTTTTTTTTTATTTGTATCTTTATTAGTAACCACTATAGTATGTTCAACAAAAGAATTAGATTGGTTTGTAAATCATTCCTTGCTAATTCCATCACCAAAGTACCCATACATTGGCTATCCAAAAGCACATTTGTATGCTTCATTACTTATTTCAAATCCTTTTTAAAATTTTTAATCTCGGGCTTTGATTCTATGGTGGAAGGTTCACTAGCTCTAACCATGTCTAAATCTGGTTTGGGGTTTGAATCACAATGCAAAATAAAATCCCTGCTCTACTTCATCACATAGCCATACTTAGGGTAGGTAAAATAGGAGTTGAATTTAGGATCTTTGCCATTGCTATAGCATTAAAAATTGCAATGTGTTGTTGATTCAATCCACCCTCAACATGAATGAGAATATATCCATTTGTGTCATTCTCAATCTTCTTCTTTTTTTTACTAATAATTTCACCTATGAAAATTCCTCAAGTGCCTCTTCGATATCCTATATGAAATTCATCCTGTTGCTCAATCACCTTTTCTCAATTTACACTTCCCCTATTTAATCACCTTATAAATCTATTATGTGGACTCTCTTGGCAACTGTATATGAGCAATAGAGAAATTTTGTAAATTCTTTTTTTAAATTTTAAAAACCCACTCTTCTTTCTACCTTGGGCCAAAACAAAAATAAAAAATAGGCAATTTGATTTTGATAATTTTAAACTCTCCAAACTCACATGAAATTGTATGGCCTTTTTAAAATTTTGGCAAAGATAAATAAAAATCTAGTTTTTTATTTTTTTAATTTTTAAAACCCTCAAACTTGTATATGGGTCATACAGCTTTCCATTCATAAGTAAAAACATTAAAATTTTACAAAAATCTATTTTATTTAAATCTTCACTCTCCTTGGCATCACCATATAGTTGTATGACCTCCACTATGGGCAAACCAAAAGAAATTTTATCTTTTTTAATTTTTTTTCACCCTATATATCCTGCGTCAGGGTGTATGACCTTTTATTTGGTAGATGGAAGAAAGAATTTAAATCTACAAACTTCTCTTGGAATTTGTTTCACTTTCTTTCTTAGTTGGGTGACGTATAATTCTCTCATGGTAGATGAAAACAAAAACAATTTTTGTTCTAGTTTTTCCTTTATTTGAAAATTCTCCTTATCTCTTTGGCATCGTATGGCCTAGTCTTTGGCTAGTAGAAAAAGAATGAAACTTTAAAACTATCTCTTCATTTTATATGGTGTAGTACAACTTGGTATTAGCTGGAAAATGTGAAAACTTATCTTTTACCCTCTTGTGATCTATAAATTTATTTATTGTCTTTTCAATTCTCCTTCTATTCTTATAATGCCCCTTCTTGGTAAGAGAAAACAATAAAATAAATTTAAAAACCTTCTTAAACTCCTCTTTGGATTGCACAGATTCTTGCCTAGTAGCTAAAAAAAAATAAATATATGCTTCTTCCCTCTTATTTCCCTACTTCATTTTATTTTTACAAATATCATGTGGATATTTTTCATGCATCTTAAAAAGCTTAGAAGAGAGGAAGTTTATTTTAACATGACCTAGTGAAATAACGAGATTTACATAATTTGGGGAAGAAATAATGACATTTTTCATGTAAGTTGAAGAAGAAGTAGTAAATTGGCAATGCCATTTACATGGAGTGGGGAAAGCAAATTGAAAATTACAAAGTGGGGGAAAGTGGAAAAAGAAATTGCATGGCATGGAGAAGTGCCAAAACAAATTTGCACTACCTAGGGAAATAGGGTATTCAAAAGCAAATTAAAAAATTAAAATAATTAAAAATTATTTAAATTGATTTATTATTTTTAATTTGTAATAAAATCACATGTAAAATAAAAAATTTAAGTTGCATAACTTGAAAAAGTGTTGAGGTACTTTTGTACAACTTGGGGAAAATCAAAAAGCATTTGCACAACTTATAAAAAGTTTAATAAACTTTTACAAATTTTGGGGAAAGTCGATGATGTTTTACATGGAGAAACTTGAAAACGCTTTTTCATTGTTCAAGATATAAAGTGTTTTGCTCATTATTTTTTAATTAATTAATTAATTTTTATTTTTTTTCAAAAATTGGTAATTTTGAGTCTAAACCATAAATTAGCCAACAATATTAAATTTTCACTAATTTTAAAATTATCAAAAATTATGACAACATATAGATAGTTTTTATCTTTTCTCCTAGTTTGTATTTTTGTGGATTTATCCCACATTGGTTATTTTGACTTCTTATTTATTCTTGCCTATATATTCAAGGCTTCTCATTTGTAACATATAGAAGTTATTTTATGGATATAATATGATATTGCCTTTATATTTGCATATGATCTTTACAACTCTTTAAACTCTTATTGTGATGATTTTGTTTTTAATGCTTCAGATATTTGGTTTGGAATAATCTTGTTAATGTTCCCTTCATGGTATTAGAGCTATAAGTGTTATAGCCATCCATTTGTAAGTTTGTTATCGTAAGGGTTTGTCCATTTATCAAAATTTCTTCTTAGCAAAGTGGAGGTGTTTTGTATGGATCTAAGACCTATTTTTATTTGGGCATTGATTGGGCCATATAGATATTAAGATGTACCATTAGGTACTTATTTTTTTAGACTCATGTTTAAATTTGTTTTGGAAGCTTTTTAGGAAATTTGTGCGTGTTTTTGGATAGTTTTAGGCCTTATATGCATCCAAATATAAATATAAAATAATATGGGAATATAAATAAATTTTTTATGTCTTCTTAATTTTTTTATAATCTCCAAATATTAGATCGTACAACCCTTCTACTCAAAAACTTGATTGATGGTTTGTTATAGTATACCTACCACCTGTTCATTTTTCTCTCACGACAGGTGGTATGTATCTATTTTTTTAGATATAAGACTTGGTATAGTTAGATAATAGTCTCAAATTTCATCTCATATTAGTTGGAATCATTTTGGATTAGGTCATGTAACACTTTTGGTATATTGAAAATTATTGTAGCAGTCTATCTTTATCATCTAAATAGCTTGCTGGTTTTCTTCATGTTTGAGGCCATATAATCTACAATTTGATATCTGATTCTTGAAGAGGATAATATTTTATTTCTAATTTAATATTATAATATTAATTACCATTTTTCATTATTTTGTACAGCATTTTAGGAGGTCACAATAGGGCCCATTCAACTAGTTTTTTCTAGATCTTGCGAAGAGTCTTCCTGAAACTAGCTTTCACCCATTTTTGACAATTTGTGATTGGTTTCTACTAAAAAAATTGAAGGAAATGTTTTTTTAAAGATTTTTAATATATTAATTAATTTATAAATTAATTTATGGTCCTTATTGCATTTAATTTTTTTGCAATGATTACTTATTTGATACATTTTAATGACAAAATACTTGTAAAAATTATAACTTTTTAACTATGATTCGAAATCGAGTTCTATTTTTTTACAAATGTGTATGTTTTTTTCTCCATACATTTGGGTCATTTATATTTTAAAAATAACTAAATAATAAAGTGACAAATTTTTGGAGGTGGGATTACACTTTTGCGAGGGTATTTTTTCTTTGTTGAAGGAGTTGTTAATTATTTGTTTTTTTAGGGGGGGTCATTATTTCTTGTTCCCAAATTTTGCCTTATATTTTGAAAATGGATCCCATCAAAACCTCTAAATAAATTATGTGTAAACTCAAAATGTGGATACACTTGTAAAAAAAACTTGTGGAGAATGGTGTTTGGTGACATTCCCCACTTTACAAATAGGAAGATATTAACTGGATTGCATCTATGCCAAATGAGGCTCTTTGTTTGATTAGACTCCATGTTTTAAATAGTCTTTATTTCTATGTCACTTGTGCCACATCACCAAATTAATATTGGGATGTTATTTTAGCTCTATTTGAGAAGGATACTGAGTCTTCCAAGTCATTTGTACCCTTTTTTACTCCAACTCCTTTTATTCCACTTCCTTCTCCTCATATTATTGAGGATTTCTTTTTTGATGATGATAGTGACATGGGTGAGGCACCATTAACACTTATACCTCTTATTATATATGAGGATTTATCTTTTGATAATGACATAGACATTATTTCTCATATTAGTGAGGACTTGTCTTTTAATGGTGGTTTACATGAGGCACCTATCACTCATATAGTTTTTACTCCTATTCATTTCATTGATCAAGAGGACATGATTCTTGAGGATGTGTCACCTTCACCATCACTTTTGTATATCATGGATGAGACACCATCACAATTTCCTGAGGATGAATTTAAATGTGCCATAGTTTTTATTCTTTCATTGCCTACTCCTCTTGTTTGTGAGGATATGTGTTTATTTAGTGATTTACATGAGGAACCTATTATTGTTGCATAATATGATTTGGATCTTGTTGATGTACTTGCTATTGCATGTGTTTTTCATTTCCATGAATTTTATATGCATAGATCAACATTTTTTATATCATTTACTTCACCATCACTATACCTAGAGAAATCTGATAGCTTTAGTGTCACATAATATCTTGAATGTTTTTTGCAAATAATATTTTTGTTTAATAGCATCACACGATAAATTGTGTCACATGTAGGCTCTAATGTTTCTTGATAGTGTTGCATGACATATCAGGTGTTGCATGCTAGTTTTGGTGTTGTAGGGTAGCTTTTTATTTCTCAATATCTTTAGTATCATATGATATCTTTGGTGTTACTCAATTGATTTAGTGTCAGATGATGGCTTATATGTTGCTTGACTGCATGGTTTGTTTTTCCCACTTTAGATCCACTTTCTTATGTGCTTGGTTCCTTTAAGAAACATACTCTTTTATTTGGATCTTACATACATCAGTCTATGGGATAAACTCATAGAGGTCTTGGAAAACTCTTACAGTGTATTATCTTTCCTATTGGCAACAATATTTCTATAGGTGATGTGTCTTTGGGACATCTTTTTCACATCACTCATGAGGAAGGTACATGTATGGGAAGAATATTTTAGTTTTGGGATTATCTCACCACCTATGTAGATGGTTCCTTACATTATTTACATCCATGTAAGATATATAGTATTGTATTAATGTGGGATGAAGTAAGTAGTCCTTAGGGGGGATTCCACATGAATTATTTCCTTCTTTCCTTTACTTTCTTCCCTTCTTTTACATAAATTTGGGGGGATTTTTGTTCTTACAATTTTTCTTCCTTTCTCCACTTCATAGATATATATTGTACACGAGTACTTGATCATGCCTTATTATTAGGACTCATACTATGGATATGCCACTTTATTTTTTAGCTATTTTTTATCCCCTAACTTCACTTGATGGGGATTGTTAGAGTTGGTTCTCATGTTTGATAGGTTATATAGATAGTTATTGTCTTCTTTCTAGTTTGCCTTTTTTTGGATTTATCCCACATTGGTTAGTTTGACTTACTTCTTATTTGTCCTTGCCTATATATGTAAGGATTATTACTTGTAACATGTAGAAGTTATTTTATGGATATAATATGATATTTCCTTTATCTTTGGATATAATCTTTGTATTTATTAAAACTCTTCTTTTGATGCTTTTGATGTTAATGATTCAGATCTTTGGCTTGGAACAATCTTGTTGATGTTCCCTTCAGTAGCTTCTTTTATCATTATGATATTTTCTTTTGCTTTTTGTTTGTGATGTCAGTTTGTAGCCGGATTTGTTCATGTTACTATTGTGTTTTGGGTTGATATTCTAAATATTTTTTGGTATACATAGTTGCCTAAAACTCAACTATGGTTTGGGAATATAGAGACAATGATGGAGAAGGGGAGGATAGTGGTGTAAAAGGAAGTGGGGAATGATGTAGAGAAGGAGAAGGAGAAGATAAAGTTATCACTCTGCACTTTCTTATAGGTGTATTTGCATGAGCTAGTGGAACTAGAGTTTTCTTCTATCACTTTGATTTATGGGTATGGATAATAGGTTTTTTCTCTACTCTTTTTTATTCTTCAGATTATTATACTCAACATATTGAATCATGACAAAGGTGTTAATGTGATCTACAACTATTGGAGATAGAATCATAGTTCCATGAGTACATAATCTTGCATGATAATGGTCTTGGGAGTCTTCCTTACTAAGTTTCTAATTACCTAATCCTTGTTTAATTTGGTGTCATATACATTGGTGTCATTTTTTCAACCGATGAACATATACATGATGCTTCTCCTTATAATATAGACTCCATTTTTTACTTTATTTCTTTCTCCTCTATGACCATGCCCATAATTATGGACTATGAAGGTGTGGGTTGCTAGAGTGGTTGTATTCACATTGGCTAGTGGTTTGAGTTATTTTCAAACCAATTTTGTCTTAGTCATGTTGATACCCACTCTTGGATTTAAGATTAATTGGGATTTTATTTTAGTTGTTGGATTATTTTTTGTGTGTACAAATAATATATTTTTGTGCACTTGTTTATATAATCCACCAATATTTGGGTTGATCACAATAACCAAATGGTTATTGTGAAACCAACTATTTTCCTATTTAGTAGGGACTACTTATGCTACTCCTAAGCTGATAGTAGAAAGGACAATACAAATTTGTATATTTACTTTGAGGAAATAATAAGAGACTATTATGCATCATTATTTGTTGTGTATCATGTGTGTGATGATTCTTTGATGCCATGGTAATCATGTGAAACAATGATCCTACAATTTTATGAGTGTATATCACACTTCAATATGGTATTAGATTGACTCTAATAGTCATTGCTCAGTATTTTATGTCTCTATTCATTTTTTAAGTGTCTAAATTACATTTTCTCTCCATTTTTAGTCCATGATTTCCATGATGATTTGAAATGGTTACATCCACTATTTTTCTCTCTATAATGAAAAGTTATGGGATTTGAAAACAAATTTTACATTGTTGTATTTTTTGCATCCCCTTGTTACTCAGAACTGTGCTATAAGGTCATCATTTTTTATAGTTCTTTTTAGAAATTTGGCCTCCCAAGGCTAAATGCCAATCCCTATAACTGAAAACCTTCCTATGACAATCATCCAAGGCTACTCATAGTGATATATTTAATGTTCATGTCCTTATTAATCCTTTTTTAGACCTTGATAAAACTCTTAAAAGTGTCATTATGTGTTCTAGATCTTGTTTGTGAATCCATTATGTCATGGTTACCTTGAGTCTATTCGATGAGGTGACAATGGTAATAGTGATGTTGGAATGAGTGAGGAAAGTTTCAAGGTGTCTTGGAGGTAGTGTGAGTGGTTTTAAACTTGTTTGATATGTTTAAGGATATTCTAATAAAATTAAGGTAATTTAGAGAAAATGAGGTTTCTAATCCTTATAATTTTAGACCAATTTAAGCCTTCAATATGGGGAAACCTTGACAATGGAATGTAAGGGTGTTTAAACATTGTTTTAGGTAATAATATTAATATCAATAGTTTTTTTAAGGTCATTATTCATGATATATTCATCCAAGCCCAATTAACACCTCAACTCACCATTAGAAGCCATCAAATACCCCTCAAATCACCTCATATGAGTCAATATGCCTTGTAAAACCTTATAAAGGGGGAAGTGTTTTGATTAAATTGAATTATAAGGTCTTGAAAGCATCCTTTTATTATCATATGGTCATGACTCATGCATTTTATATCCTAAAAAGTCTATTTTGAGACCCATTTTCACTTCCCACCCACCAAGTGGACCCCACACATGACAAAATGTTTATCTCCTGTTTACCCTACCATATATCCTATTTAAAATGGTTAGTTAACTCATTTTACCTCTCTCTTCATCCTTTGTTCATGGTTCAAAGCTTCAAATCTAAATAAAATGTAGGAATGAGACTATTTTCATATGATTTCTATAGGTAATACAGACCTATATGGTCAGTTTGTATAGAAGGAGATAAGAGGTTGCATGTGGGATTATTTCAAACATCTCAATGAAGTTTCGTGATAGGAGGATTCAAATCTAGTCAAAAACCAACCTCTCGCTTTAACTGGACTCCTTTGTAACCCAAGAAAGATTTCAAGTTTGTGGATAGTACGGATTGGAGAGAGAAAAAGCAGAGATAATCTCTTGGGCAGAGGAAGTAGATATTTTAACCTTCCTATCCAAGGAATTTTTATATAGGTTAATAGTTTATAATTTATGAACAATACCTAACATCTTGGCTCTTCCAATGATCTTGTTCATTTATGCAAGGAGTTGAAATGGCAATGGTTTTGATGAATATTTAAAATTTCTATGAGATCCAATGATTTTTGTGTGATCCTAATATTCTCATAGATCATATACATCACCCTCCACTCATGTTTTACATGTGTGGGAGTGTGGAAGCAATAAAATATCTAGGTTTCTTCCATTTGTAGATTTTAGTTTGGTTTCTCATGGTTACTGTATCTTTATTACATGAGTATGAAATTATCTAATGTTTCTTAGTTTGGATTATGAGTTTATTGATTTAATTCAAATATTTTCTTCCTCTCATGCTCCACCTTTAGATCAAGCTGCCTCTTCATGGTTCTATCTCAGAACTATGACTACCAGTGGTAATATGTAGTTTAAGGCTCCTTGCTAGTTCTTACAAAGGATCCTTAGGTTATCTAATACATATACACATGAGTCATATTTGATCCATTCTCTTTTTTTATATATTATATCCATCATGGCCCTATAATTTAACCATTTCAACTCCATCTTTTTCTAAAAAGAAAACCCTCATTCAACCATCACAAATCCTTACACAACTACACACATAAAGTAGTCACTACTGAATGGGAGTTTTAGAGACCTTGAATACCTATGAGGAGCCATATGGTCCAATCAAAAGGCATGGGAATGCAAAAATAAGGGTCAACATCACTCTATTTCTCCCAAAGAGAGTATGCATCTTAGATCTTGAAGAAACACCACTTATGACTATAGGGTTATGGAATTATAATATTAATAGGAAGGTTTTTGGAAATATAAAAAGTTATTAAGAGAAAAAAAAGGAGAAAAAAACATTACCATGGCACTTAGAGATTCAAGTAGATATCAGGGTACCTCTCAAATGGAGTATACTATGTCAAAGGCCTATATGCATACCTATAGGTCTGATTGTAAGAGGAAGTCAGTTTAAATAAGAAAATCCTTTTCAATATGTCTTGAAGGGAAGTGATAAGTAATACATTGAAAAATTAATAAATACATGTGAATAATAATGAAGATGAAGGTTTTTAGGAAAATAGACCTATCCTACACATAGTCAAGTCCTCATTCATCACCAATAGGCCTACTATACAAATTAATCATATGGAAGATGGATTATGGGATAAAGTATTGGAAGCTCAAAAAGTTATAAAATATGGTTAAAATTTATTATCACAATAAATTAATCCAAGTGAGAAAACACACACTGTCTATCTCTTAAAATGGCTACTCCCACACACTCAAGTAGGTCTAGAAAGATATCTACATGCATTCATGGAAATATAGAATGATCAAGTGAGAGATGGGGTAAAATAAGGATTTAAAGGGTGTATATACCATTTTAATAACCTTTTTACACTATCTCTCAATCAAATCATTGATTAAAATTACCAAGGATCGGTTATCTCTATCAATAGCTCGAACAAACCTAGTCTTAAACATAGGCATAATCACGTATAAATGTAAGAGTAAAGGGAATATTTTATAAGAGAGTTAAATGTAAATATGAATAAAAGTTTCCTAAGCTATTTATTAAAATACTTAAGTCTATAGTGAATTTTTATGCATTTACAATTGAGGAGAAGACCCCAAGTACTAACAAGGTGCTCATATTCTCACATAGCCTAAACAACCCTAAACAAGCCTAAACATGTAGTTTAGAGTTGCATGAACATTTTGTGTCTATTGATGGGAAAAAAAACTGAGTATATATGTCATATGATATACCAAAATTTACCAAGTGGTAGGAGTCTTAGAATAGTAAAGAGGACATAATGGCCTATTAGGCCATTAAGCCTAAAACTGACATGAAGAAACCTATATCAGAGTTGAGGTCACTTACACATTTTGGTGCTTGAATAAGGTTTAAAATACTATGAAATAAATTATGAGGGACACATCATGATTCAAAAAGGACTAAGAGTCTTATCCATACATCTAGAGCACTAAAATTAGGCCCAAGGGTTACACAAACTTGATTGTGTATAAACTTTAGGCCAAAATGAAAATAGACAAGGGATAGAATTGGGAAGCACATGACTAGATAATTTTATATTTATTGAAACAATATTTAATGATATTTTAAAATATATCATATTAAAGTGAAAATTAATGAGATCCTATTAATAACTCCCTACTACTGCTACACTTAGACTAACAATGTTATTTATAGGTAGTCTTATGAGAGAATGGAACAGGGTTAAAGTTTAAGTAGCCAAAGATATATATAGATGTTATAAATAGGTGGGAAAGAATATTTTATAATTACATTTAACCCAAAAAACATCTATAGGTCATTATGACCTCCAAAATTCAATCAAGTACTATTAGACCTAAAATCTTGTCTTAGGCCTAGAAACCCCACATCACAATGAGACATGCCCAAACCTTCTCTGAGCATAATTATGACCTTTAAAATGTGTATAAGGATGGTATAAGTCATATAAAATTAATTTAAATCAATTTAAATTCATAATAAGGTCAATTTTAGTTTTGAATACTAAATCAAGATACATAGTCCAAACAACTAGCTTCAAGCCATCATTTCAAGTGCTTGTATCTCCCATCATAAGAGGAATCAAGGATAATAATATTAGTAGGAGTTAGGCACCCAAACACACTTAATATTCATGATAGAGAGAGTTTTTTTTAGGAGTTATAGTTTATGAACAATGGTTATGACTATAAGCATGCCCAAATTGCTTGCATAAGACTACAAGCCTACCTTTTGCATGGGAACTCAAGATATTCAAGAAAGTGGAATTGGTCAATGGAATTATAATCCATAAAAATTATTTTTTGTTTGGAGGTCCATACTTTATGAACCATAATTAATATGGTGGACCTCCAAAACCCTACTACAGACTAGACCTAATAAAAATAGATATTTTGGTAACCAAACACTCATGTATGACCTTGACAACACTTGAAACATATAGATAACTCAAAGGATATCTTACACATAGTACTATGTTATACAAACACTATACAAATTTGGTAGAAAATAGTACTTTTTCAAGGTTTTGAGAGATTTTTAGGGTACAAAATTATTTTTAAATATGCCAATCATTAGAAGGGGAGGTTTGGCACTTGTTTTGTCTCATCAAGTAATTATATGCCCAAAATTATGGCTTAAAATGCCTCTGTAATTATCTTATAAATAACCAGTCTACAAAAATGATAGAGAAGGCAAATTAGTCACCTAATTTGGTAGTTTTGTAGGTGTGAAATGCTTAATAAGACTTATATAATGGTATGTAACATTTTTTAGACCCAAATCTCAATTATACATAGGTTCTCAAGTTTTTATATAGGCTTTCATGGCCATCAAATGTAAACAATTAGGCTCTTAGGCCTAATTAGCCTACTTGGTCATAAGGAAAGTTGAATTTTGGTGTAGAGGGATGATGAAGTGAATTATTATAGAGATATTATGCCATGTAATTTATCCTTAAATGGAAAATAATGCACTTTAAATGACCGTAATGGAGAAATAATTCAATTTATTGACTTTGTTATATGCTCAAAAGAGGGATAGGATATTATATGCTTTATTGGATTAATAACACCTAAATAATTTTGTAAATAGAAAAAATAGAAGGTATTTCACCTAAATATTGGTGTAGTAATGCTTTAAGATAGGTTTGACAAGTCAACTACATCATCCACTACCCCATTTCAACGCTTAAGGGCCCATTCAAAGACCATCAAGAGAATCAACGCATGGAGAATGTTGAAAAGGGACTATGTAATTGATTGTAATTATGATAATGAATGGAATATGGTCATTTATGACCCCTAACTCTCTCCTCTATGCAATTCTCCCCTTCTTTCTCCTCCTTTTATACTATTTATTAAGCCCTTAATGCCTTGATTTGTATCCCTCACCTGGGTATGAGGAAATTCTGCCTAGTTTTATACTTTTAAACCTATTGGATTGAGGAATAAACTATTACATATCTTTCATGGTGATATCTATTATGTTTTTACTTGTTTTGATTTGCAAATGTGATGTGTTTCCCTCCTTTTTCGGTCTTTGTTCACCTAGATACAAATAAGGTGTCTTATGCACGTTATGTGGTGTGTAGAAGTGTTAGTGATAAGGTTTGAAGTGTGATTTGACTAGTAAGAGTCTCATATTAGACCTCCTTATCATGACATTTATAATCTATTTATCTAATATAGCCTCCACATGAAACATTTTTTCATAGAAACTCATGAAGATGGTTGTTTAGTCCACTAGTGTTGTTAGGAGTTCAAATTGACTGGATGGATGAGTCATATAGGTGCATCACCATCCCTTATAGTATATTTATTTCATTTAATTTATACCCATTTTCAACCCAAAATTAATAGGTCTTAGTAAAATGAGACAAATAGATGCACTAGGGGAGCTAACCCCATAATCTAGAGGTTTGATCTAGTTATAAGGTCACCCATAACTTTTAGGCCATTCCCATATTAGTCTAGGTTGAAGTATAATTAAACACTCTCATTAAAAAGGTGAAAATTAGGTTTTTAATAGTTTTATCACACTCAATGGGATAAGATTCAGGCATTTAAGCATTCAATTTTCACCTTGTAGTCATCTTAAGTAGATTCAAACACTTGGGAAAATATGTGTAGTTAGATTTCATGTTGAGACACATCACAAAGTCATCATTACATAGGTAAGGAAGTTTATTTTTCATAATTAATGTTGTTTTTCATATGTTTCATGAAGAGTTATGGTACCTTATGGGGAAAATTTATATCATTCACCTTCCTATCAGCCTTACCATGACCCATGTTAACCTTATGATGAGCCATACAAACCCTATATTAAACCCTATTAGTAGTATGGTGGTTCACACCAAACCTATGATACCCCTCATCAATACCCTTTGTAACCCAATTACACACCTCAACATCCTCATGGACCTTGTTACCCTCCCTATAAGCCATATTAGTTCTAAGGTTAACCTCCTTACCAAAACTACTCTCCCTCTTTCCCTCCTCAACCACCCTTCCAAGACACACATAATTTTTTTTATGAGGTAGAAGAGTTGAAGAGTATGAGCCAAATCATTTCCAATGGAATATTATCCTTGAGACAACAACAATCATGCAAATAATTTCATGAATATTCACCTCTTGTTATCCCATGCTAATATCTTCAGATTGCTACTCCTTCACCAAAACCAAACTAGGAGGAGAGAAGGATGATAGGAGTCATGACAAAGATATTCCCTTGTGTTCTAGATCCCTTTAAATACATACCCATGCCTTCTCAAGATCTACACTACCTTAATCTTAGAGGCCTTCATGGGCTAGAACCCCAGACTATGTTATGCCTGCTCTTGAAAGAGAACCTTCTCCTATGTAGATCTGGAGTCAAGAAGAAGGGTAAGGTTTGAAGTCCATTTTATGAGGTGTCTTAGGTTTTCTATATTCTCCATCAGTCTTCTATATTGCATTAACACATGAGCATAAAAATACATCTCAATTTGACAAGACAATTATAGAATTTGAGAAGAATAGTGTGGTCTCCAAGTTTGTTTCTCCTAAATCTCCAAGTTGGAAGATCACCCTAACAAATCTAAAATAGGATAATGAAGTGTATTTCCCTTCCACCCCCTCCTTTCTTGAAGATAAACCAAATGCATTAAGGATAAAACTTGAGAATCCAAGTGTCAGAAGCAAGTTGTCAAGGATAGTTAGTAAGGTGGTAGTCCTTCAAGAGTTGGATCATATTGTAGCTGATGATGAATTTAAAGAACACTTTGAAGAGGACACCTCAAGTATCTGTAAAGTGGAAATCATGATTATAACCCCTATTCATCCTAGCATATTAGACTTGGAATATGAAATAAAGTTGGATGATGTGAAACAACCACAATGGCATGATGGTGAAGTGAATGAATACAAAACTCATGCAACTCATTCTCCAAGGTACAAACATGATGATAACCTACATGAAACCATTATTGAGGTTGAGAAAATTCCAAGAGAATTAGAAGATCATTGGTAATAGTTGTATCATGAGTTCTTGAGTGATATTGAAGAATATGGTATGATAGATTTAAATGGCGGAGTACGATAGCAGATTGAGGTTTCAAATGAAGATACTACTAATGCTTTGAAGCTTGAATAAGACAATGCATTTTTGAAAACACCAAAAAAAGATGAGCTAGATCTTGAGTGGGTTGATGAGTGTTTCTACCTCAAATTTGCTTTTCAGACCGTAAAGAAAGAAGAAACTAAAAAGTAATGGACAAGGCTTGGGAAGTACCTGAACTAAAGATTGCGCACTGTAAATCCATACGTTTGTGGGCGCTCCTCTCTGGCTGTGGAGGAATGACACCTGCAAGAAAAAAGAAACTTGGACAAAGGGACGTTAGATAGATAGACAGTGGGTTGCCAAGCGAAAGCTTGTTCCCAGAAGTATGAGAACTTCCTTAAGGGAGGTCAACCCACTATTTTGATAAAAGATAAGTCTGATAAAAAGACAGAATGCTGAAAAGGACTGAAATGATAGTAAACTGAAAGAGAAAAGGAAGCAAAAGCTTACCTGGAAGAAGCTGTCAAACTGGTCACAGTCACCGGCGTCGGTGGTCCTACCGGCGTCGGTTGTCAGGTCTGCCGACGTCGGTTAGTCTGCCGACGTCGGTGGGGGGGTAACGACCGGCGTCGGTCGGGGCAATGGCCTCTAGACGGGTCTGGTCAGGATCTGGTCTGTAGATAGTCCGAGCTTGGTCTGTGGTCTGGTCTGCGGACGTGTCTATGGACGGGTCTGAGTCTGATGGACGGGTCTGTAGATGGTCTTAGGCAGAGATACAGGGGAGTCAAATGGACAGAGAGGGACAGAGGAGGACAATCAAGGAGATGGGAATACGGGTCTGGGTGACAGTCAGGACTGAGGGGAAGAAGAGCTAAATCTAGTTTAAAAATGACTAGAAAGCATAAAAACAAACAGAGTACAACATCCTGTGCCCTGCTGAAGAAGGTGTTGATCTTGTTGTTGATGTTGTCAGATGTGAAACCTGTTGTTGATGAAGATTCCCTGTTGTTCACCTGCAGAAGATAGCTGTGTACCTGAGGGAGAGAGAGATTAATTGGCAGAGAGGTCAAGTGAAGGACTGATGTAAGGGTCTGATACAAAGGTTCAGGAGTCGGGATGCCAAAGAGAAAATGCAGAGATGCGAAGAGAAGCGAAGAGGAACCAGAGGAAGAAAGAACAGTGCAGAAGCCGTTATGAAAGGTGCCGACGCCGGCAATATCGCCGACGTCGATCGACGGTTGACCGACGTCGGTGGCTAAAAGGCCAGAAAAAGGCTAAAAATAGCCTTCTATCCGTTTCCCAGCGGCCAGGTCAAATGGATGCGAGGATGAAACGGTCGACGGGGGTTAAATGGGCGAGAGGAGAGGTTGGAATGGGAGTCTAAGGCATTAAATGGCCATGTGGGGAATAAAGGGGATCCAAGGAGGGTATCCTAGGGTGGCGAGGTGGTGAGAAGAGGGAAAAAGGGATTTATTAATTAAAAATAGATGATTATTTTCAATTAATAAGACCTAGGTGGGTTAGGGACCAAGGAGGACTAGGAGGGAGAAAGGACCAAGGGTTAGACACTTTTTAGGTGTCTACATTTGCCCCTTTTTGTCTTGTTGGTTGTTCTAGACGAACTGCAAGACAAAAACAGGGAGTGGTTGCCCCAGGTGAGGGATGATGTGGATTGCCCCGAAGCATGGATGAGGTATTCCCCCTCAAAGCAGGAGTCGAGGGAAGGAACCTGATGTCGGGTGCTGATTTGACAAAAGGTGGATGAGAAAGAGGGGAAAAGTGAGTGAAAACGCTGCAAAAGTCATGATTGCGCGCATACCACTGCACAAGATGGTCAGGTCAAAAGTGTCGTAGGTCAAGGGTCAAAGAGTGCCAAAATTGAAGTAACCGGGCCCCAGCATTTAGTCGTCTGCTGATTGGGTCACTCAATCTAAGCTGAAGCTCCAAATGGTCATCGTGTCCCAGGTATCCAGGGCTCAGGAAGTGCTCCCAGAAACACAAAAAAGCCACAAGTAGTAGGGATCAACTGGCTCGCGATCCTATACTTGTGAAGGGTCAAAAATAGTCTGCGGACAATTCTGCTAACCAGCCGTGGAATAGCATACACGCAAAAACAACCAAGGCAACATTGGCTTGGAAGAAGGTCAAAGAAGATATGCATGATCTCCAATGGTCATTGGTCAAGAGGATGGATGGACGAAAGGATGCAGCCGAGCTAACCCCAGAAGACCCCATGTCAACTGAGTGCTACCTACATAGCCCCTGTCGATAGGGCCTCAGGCCGATGTAGTTCTCCCTAAAAGGGAGGAAGGGTCAGAGGGATTGATTGGTCTTGGTCAAAGTCGATGATTGGTCTTGGACAAAGGTCTTGGTCAAAGTTGACAAAGTTGGGCGTGATAAGAGTCAAAGAAGAGAAGGTTTGTCCATCATAGAGACAAACAAAAGGGGGGTGGTCGAGCTAACCTCAGAAGATGTGGTATCTGAGTGCTGCCTACATAGCCCTGGTCATAGGGCCTCAGACCAATGTAGTTCGGACGAATTGAGAAGATTGGTCGATGATTGGATTGGATGAGAAGAGAGATGATGAGGCTAAGATGAGGATAAAAGGATGCTACAGATGGTGTATTCTGTAGAATTGGTCGAGAGTCTTTCATCCCTAGCAAGTTTCCATAGTCGTGATGGATGTATGCTAAAAATGAAAGAAGGTCTATTTATGCTTCAACAAGTATTGGTTTATGCTTAACATAAATTGGGTCTGGTCGATAGTTTCCATGTGTATTGGTATCCATAGAAACTATGTGAAAAGGACAAGGATGATGCCTGATGTCGTGTTGAAAATGTCGAGGCTGGTTTGAAAAATGTTGAAGTTGGTTTGGTTTAAGGATGAGTCGACAATTGACGTGGCCAAAGCGTGACCAAAGTGTAGAGAAAAGGTGAAAGGCAAATCGCTCTTTCATTGACAGGGACCAAAAAGGAAGCATAGATAGGGGTTGTTAGAACAGAAGCCCCGTTCATGCATTACATCGTTGACCAGTGTTGAGTTAGAACGGTAATCGAATCACTTTGACATTAAAGTGAGCTCGAAGTCCCTTGAGCCGGTGATAGGAGGAGGGTAGGGTAACCCGTTTAAGAGCAGGAATAACCTTGCCCCTTTTATAGGAGACCCTGAGACAACTACAAGCCAAGTCCGTGACTCATTTTTTTTTTTTTTTTTTGCGCAGACTGATCAATGCGGGAAGCCTGCATAAAGATGTCATTTGATGTAATGGTCAGGTTGCGAAGCTGATCAATGCGGGAAGCTTCTAAAATAGGGCTGTTTATTGCCAGAGTTAGTCATAGCCATCCTTCGAGGGAGTGGTCTATATTTTTACTTGATAATGTTTGACAAGTTGGCCTAGCTGTCCTTCAAGGGATCAGTCTAGTAATACAGCAATGATAGTATAGCTGTCCTTCGAGGGATCAGTCTGTCTTTTTGATTTTGACTTGATTTAGTGACCATGGATATGTTTTGACATCTTGACTTGTATATATTGATAGAAATGAGAGTCACGGACAAGACTGTAGAAGTTCAAGGACGCCCCTTTTATTAGGACAAAGCATCCATGCATCATAAAAGGGTTGTAGAGGACTTGCTAAAGGGGAATAGGGTTGAAAGGGACGAGGATTAAGAGGACGAGGATTGCTCAAGGGACGAGCTCAAGTTATGTGTCAAGTAGACGAGTACTCGACTAGCAGAAGAATGGTCGAAGATGCAACGCATTAAGAGGGGGTTTAAGGTCTAATAAGACCCTGGGCCATGCTTGAATGTTAAGGTCCGAGTCAATTAGGAGCAAACTTGCCCCATTTGCCTCTTTCCAGATTGGTCAGGTGTCGATTGATGGATGTGAAGTTGGTTGACATTGTCGTTGGTTCGTTGAAGAAGGTTGAATGCTTGGTCGAAAGGTCTGGGTGATTGATATGTGGTCGAAGTTGGGTAGAGACTAGTCGAATAATTGGTCGGGGGTTGGGTCGATGGACACTGGGTCGAGGTTTAAGATTAAATGAGTGATTGATATGTGGTAGAGACTGGGTTGAAGAGTTGGTCGAGGTTTGGATAAAGGATGAATTCCCACAGCGGGTAGGGAGAATGTTTGAAGGATTGGTTAAGGTCGGTTGAGGTTTAGTGGTCAGATGGACGGTGTTAATGTCGAATAAGGGGGTCAAAGGTGGCAAAGGGACCATAGTCTGGCGTGGGGATCCCGATTTAGGTGATGAGGTTGGAGAGGCATGAGTCGGGGTTGATGTTTTGAAGAGGTGGTCAAGAGGATCCTTGGCGAGAAGGGTGTCCTTTTTCCGGTGTTGACGAATGACAGCTTTAAGAGCACAACAACGCTCAGTGTCGTGTCTCAGAGTGTGATGATAGTGACAGAACGTAGAGTTGTTGAACCAAGAGGGTCTTGATCCGAGAGTTGATGAGTGAGGTGGTGTTGAAGGTTTATTGATGATGTGGCTGAAAAGGGAGGTGTCATTCTCCAAACATTGGCGAATGGCGACCTTGAGGGCATGACAATGCTCCGTGTCGTGCCCAGGTGTGCGATGATACGCACAAATGCAAGTGTGGTCGAACCAAGGTGGTTTAGGTTCGAGAGATTGATATTGTCTAAGAGGCGGGAGGTCGAGACGAGAGGACTACAACAAGTGCCGTAAGAGCAAGGCATATGAACCTGCTAACGGGTCAGGATGTCTTATTGCAGTGAGGGTTGGTGACTTTGGTTTAGGAGGCGAAGGAGGTATAGGTCGAAGGTTTAGATGAGATGTATGTCTGATGGGATGAGGGAGTAATGGAGGTGATGTGCCTCGGTGAAGGATGGGAGTGGGAAGCACTCCTATTAAAGTGGACGGATGCGGGCCCAAAATTGAAGGTAATGACGAAGGTGGAGGAGGAATCCTCCGATGCGGTCTAGTGGTCTTCGTTGGTTTGGGTCGAGGGCCACCGTTGTGCGAGGCGAGGTTAGATATAGGTTTGGGTTTGGATGTGGATGAAGGTGCGCGAGATACAACAACCTCAGGCAAAGGGCAGGAGGAAACCGTGACTGGGTCTTCCTCGATTGAAATGGGTGGAGAGACTGGTTCTTCTCTTGGTGGAGAAGAAATAAGAGAGGGCAGCTCCTCAAGTGGGCAGAGGGCGTGGATGGTCGTGCCTTCTACTTGTAGTTGAGGAGTAGGCAAGGTAGGGTCTTCGGATGGAGATGGGCTTGATGGCATTAATGTGGTCAAAGCGTCCTCCAATACAAGAGAGGTAAATGGAGGACTAGTAGGAGAAGAAGGTTCCTCACCCTTTAATGGAAGAGGTTGATCAAGGACAGGAGGCAAGATAGTGCTAATCGTGTGAATGTCATGGTCTTGAGGGTCATTGGTCAAAGTCTGGACGTTGTTTTGAGTAGGTGGATGATTTGGAAAAGGGTGTTTGAAGATGTCAATATGTTGATTAGGAGGGGCGTTCGGGTTATCTAAAATAAGATCCCCCTTGTCGATCATGTCTTGGACGATGTTTTTGAAGGTTCGGCAGTTGTCGATGTCATGGCCTTGGACGCGATGAAAGGGACAGAAGTCGGACTCCCTATACCATGTAGGGAGGGCTTTTGAAGGGTCGAATTGAGGTGGTCGGATTGGAGGGAGATTGAGGACCCCCTGCTTGAAAAGTTTTTCCAAAACGGAAGCGTATGATTCTCCAAGTGGAGTGTAAGAACGCTGAATGTACCGTTGTTGGAATTGTTTGGTGATACTTGGAGATGTCGAAGGTTGAGAGTAATTAGTTGACGTCGGTGATGGTGATCTAACGACCACAGTATTGGCCACTCCTTTAGATTCGGAATTGGCAGAAGAAAAAGGTCTGGAAGAAGGATGGCCATTGGTTTTTGAGTTGGTATGACGCAATTTGACCTTATCTTCTTCAAGGGCGCGGAGTTCGAGCTTTCGAGCCATGATGAAAGCTTCATCAAAAGTGCGAAATGTCTGAATCTGCAAGGTAGAAGAGATGTGTCTGGCACATGCTCGAGAGAAGAGATCGATGAGCTCGGGTTGAGGCAAAGAGAAGGAGAGCTGGTTGATCAGACCTCTCCAACGAGCGACAAAATCGACAATTGATTCGTCGTCAAATTGCTTGATGGAGTAAAGGTTTGTGATTGAGACTTGTTTGGTGATGTTGATTGAGAAATGGTCAAGAAATAGTTGGGCGAGTTGGATGAATGAAAAGATAGAGTGTCTGGCAAGAGAACTATACCAGTCAAGGGCTGGGCCAGAAAGGGACATAGGGAACGTGCGCAAAAGCAACGCATCGTCATGGGAAATAAGATAACAGGCATGTCTAAATGCCCGTAGATGTTGTTGTGGGTCTTCCTTACTCTGAAAGCGATTGAATTTAGGAAGCTCCCAGTGGTTAGGGTATGGTCGAATGGGGACGGAAGGATGGAGGGGCTCGTTGCAAATTTGCTCATATGACAAAGTATTGCTTGAACCAGAAATGGAAGCTTCGAGACTGGACATTTTATCCATCAGCATCTGGATAAGATTTGCTGACGGATTGGTGGGTTGAGCGCCCCCTAAGTTGTAAGGCGCTTGGAAGAGGCTAGAGGAGGCGTGCGACATAGTCGGTTGTACAACGTACGGATGACTAGTCGCAGGGGCGGAAGTGGAGGCTAAAGGTGGTTGCGTTACGAAGGTCGAAGGTATAAATTGACTAGGCACCACCAAAGGTGGTTGAATGGCGGCACAGGTAGAAAGATAGGTTGGCACCCCTACATTTGTGGGCGCAAGAGTATGAGGGGTCGAGGCAATCAAGTTCTGATATGATGTAGAACTTGGTTGAATTGCAGGTGGTTGAGGGGGTAATGGAACCCCGATGGAGGTTGGTCTAAAAATAGACGGGGAGGCCAAACTTTGCGTATTGGCCATGATTGGATTAATAGTTGAGGTGAAAGGCTGAGTCAAAAAGGGTTGGGTGGTGAATGGTGTGGATGTCGTCGCCACGTCACCCGAAAGGTCTCGCGTTGGGTTTCTCGCGAGATAGTTTTGGAGGGCTGCGGTGTTGAGGTCCAGGAATCTCTCGAAATCCTGGTCCCCTTCAGGGATGATGGGAAATTGAGTCGGGGTCAGGGTCGGGGTCGGTCCTGTAGGAGTTCTTTCAGTTTCCGAGTGGAACTCCATGATAGGACTTGGTTAGGGACGAGGTAGATGGAAGCGGTTGTTGGCTAAAGTGGTCAGGAAGAGAGTCTTGGTTCCAGAAACTGTGTTCTTGCAGTCTCATAAAACCAGAATGGAGTTTTGACAGAGAATGGACAGATTTTAGGCTGCTGGTTTTGAAGAAAAAGGACAGTGACAGAGACCGACGTCGGTTGAAAAACCGATGTCGGTAAGAAAGATAGCCGACGTCGGTCAGGTAACCGATGTCGGTAACAGATGAAGCCGACGTCGGTAGAAGAACCGATGCCGGTGACAAGGGAAGGCCGATGTCGGTGGCAGAACCGATGTCGGTGACTGTGTCTTCCAGAGAACCAAAAGATTCTTTGGAAACAATGAAGAAAGCATCCTCACACACTCAAACAAACAGATGAGAAGAGGAAAACAGAAAGAGACAGACAAGCCTAAGCGATAGATCCTAGAAATTAACCTTAGAAACTTGTGGCTTATGCCTTAGATGAATGTTTGGGGAGATTGGCTGAAAAATGGGTCCTAGAAGAAGGCGGTCTAAGGATGGTTTTAGGTGTTGTTTTAGGTGCTCAAAGTCTGTATTAGGGTCTGGTATGTGGCCTAGTGCTAAGGAGCAAGCTCCCCTCACTTCACGATTCCAGTGGTTAGCTGGTCTCGCTTAGCCAAGATATACCTCGCCTAGAGTTTAGACTCCACCAGAGAACAGAGTGGGCTTCCCCCTTGGTGATGAAATCCAAGTAGGGTCACCGGGACGGGTAAGGTATCCGCTGGGTGATGAAATCCCAGTCGGCCCTTGTCTCAAGTAAGTTTTATGTGTGTTTTAGTGCATGTGGTTCGGTAGTGTAACATCAAGTGTCTACGGTTTATTCAATATGCGCCTAAGTTACTAGATGTGGACTAATGCAAGCACAAGCAAAAATGAAAGTGCAATATGTTTTAATGCCCAAGTCGAAATGTGATATTGTTATGAAGACAAGTTTGAGAAAAGGGTTGAGAGTATGATGTTGGACTAGTCTAGAAATGCAAGGAAGAAAGATTCGTTTTAGTCCTGCTTATAGTGTCATTTGGAATAGAAGAAAGAGACAAGGAGGAAGGAGCCTAAATGCACCTAAATGAATGAAAAAGAAAAGGAACCCAGGAGGAACCTAGAGTCCCACCGGGCGTGCCAGAGATGTTTCTACCTCAAATTTGCTTTTCAGACCGTAAAGAAAGAAGAAACTGAAAAGTAATGGACAAGGCTTGGGAAGTACCTGGACTAAAGATTGCACACCGTAAATCCAGACGTTTGTGGGCACTCCTCTCTGGCTGTGGAGGAATGACACCTGCAAGAAAAAAGAAACTTGGACAAAGGGACGTTAGATAGATAGACAGTGGGTTGCCAAGCGAAAGCTTGTTCCCAGAAGTATGAGAACTTCCTTGAGGGAGGTCAACCCACTGTTTTGATAAAAGATAAGTCTAATAAAAAGACAAAATGCTAAAAAGGACTGAAATGATAGTAAACTGAAAGAGAAAAGGAAGCAAAAGCTTACCTGGAAGAAGCTGTCAAACTGGTCACAGTCGCCGGTGTCGGTGGTCCTACCGGCGTCGGTTGTCGGGTCTGCCGACGTCGGTTAGTCTGCCGACGTCGGTGGGGGTAACAACCAGCGTCGGTCGGGGCAATGGCCTCTAGACAGGTCTGGTCAGGATCTGGTCTGTAGATAGTCCGAGCTTGGTTTGTGGTCTGGTCTGCAGACGTGTCTGTGGACGGGTCTGAGTCTGATGGACGGGTCTGTAGATGGTCTTAGGCAGAGATACAGGGGAGTCAAATGGACAGAGAGGGACAGAGGAGGACAATCAAGGAGATGGGAATACGGGTCTGGGTGACAGTCAGGACTGAGGGGAAGAAGAGCTAAATCTAGTTTAGAAATGACTAGAAAGCATAAAAACAAACAGAGTACAACATACCTGTGCCCTGCTGAAGAAGGTGTTGATCTTGTTGTTGATGTTGCCGGATGTGAAACCTGTTGCTGATGAAGATTCCCTGTTGTTCACCTACAGAAGATTGCTGTGTACCTGAGGGAGAGAGAGATTAATTGGCAGAGAGGTCAAGTGAAGGACTGATGTAAGGGTCTGATACGAAGGTTCAGGAGTCGGGATGCCAAAGAGAAAACGCAGAGATGCGAAGAGAAGCGAAGAGGAACCAGAGGAAGAAAGAACAGTGCAGAAGCCGTTATGAAAGGTGCCGATGCCGGCAATATCGCCGACGTCGGTCGATGGTTGACCGACGTCGGCGGCTAAAAGGCCGGAAAAAGGCTAAAAATAGCCTTCTATCCATTTCCCAGCGGCCAGGTCAAATGGATGCGAGGATGAAACGGTCGACGGGGGTTAAATGGGCGAGAGGAGAGGTTGGAATGGGAGTCTAAGGCATTAAATGGCCATGTGGGGAATAAAGGGGATCCAAGGAGGGTATCCTAGGGTGGCAAGGTGGCGAGAAGAGGGAAAAAGGGATTTATTAATTAAAAATAGATGATTATTTTCAATTAATAAGACCTAGGTGGGTTAGGGACCAAGGAGGACTAGGAGGGAGAAAGGACCAAGGGTTAGACACTTTTTAGGTGTCTACAATGAGATCCCATTCTCCACTAAAGATAAATATGACCAAGTTGTAGTAGATCAAGATCATTATTATGACTTTGTCAAAGAGTTAGAGATGATTGATCAACATTATGATTCAAAAGAAAATGATAAGAGTGAGAAGTAAACCCATCTCTTTCCAACTGATCATGAAGAGATGGCCTTTTGGGAGGACTTGGAGAACTTTTATTTGAGTTTAGATAAACCATATCTACCCCATGAGGATATTGAGGAGGGCCTTGTAAGTAAAACTATAATAGTTGATAATTTTTAGTTTCATGAGAATAATGAAGACACTAATCAAGGTTTAAAAGTTGAGTGGCCAAATTAATAATTGAAATAGATCATTAAAAATCATTAGCAACTCATGACTGAGGCATAAATGAAATTATTGATGCATGGAAGACAAATATGGAATGAGTTGATTCAGTGATTAACTCACCTAGAAAATTCGTACACTTGAGAATAGAACACTAAGGTCCAATTACTTCCCCAAGAGGCCATGAACATGCCAATGCATCTAGATACAAGTGGGGGTCCTCATTCAGTGAGCAATGTTTTAGTGGACTCAAATCAAGACATGAAAAATAGACCTCATGGTGCCATAGTGATCAAACAAGTTTTCTGTTTGATCCTAGAGGAAAGAACTTGATCTCAAGTTATTTATTTTAGTGTTTTTATCTATTTTAAATAAGTGGTTAACAAAATTTTGTGGTTAGTTCCCTTAATTATTTTGGTGCCTTTATTTTTGGCTTCTTAGTTTAGGTGTGTTTTTTAGTTGTCTTTTCTAAGTCACATTAGTTTTTTGTAGTCCAATAATGGTCATCAAGTCTTATTACCATGTTTGATTCATCATTTTCATCCTTGAGTCAGTGGGTTTTCTTGACCAGTAGGTTGGTCAACCCCTATGAGTCACAAAAAATGTTGGCAATTTGGCCTCCCAAGGCTAAATGCCAACCCTTATATCTAAATTTTTTTATATGAAAATCATCTAAACCTACTCATGATGATCTATTTCATGTTCATTTCCTTATTGATCCTTGTTTTGAACCTTGATAACACTCTTAGAAGTGTCATTGTGTGTTCTAGATACTATATGTGAATCCATTGTGTCATGGTTGTCTTGAGTCTATTTGGTGAGATGATAGTGGTTATTGTGATCTTGGAGTGAGTGAGGAGAGTGTTAATGTTTCTTATAGGTCTAGTGAGTGGTTTTAAACTTTTTTTTATAGGTTTAAGGATCATTTGACAAAATTAAAGTAATTTGGAGAAAATGTGGTTTCTAATCCTTAAAGTTTTAGACCAGTTTAAGCGTTTTCAAGAAGGGGAAACCTTGTCAATGGTATGTAAGTGTGTATAAACATTTTTTTAGGTCATAATATGAATATCAATAGTGTGTTTAAGGTCATTCTTCATGATATATTCTTCCAAGCCCAATTAACACCTCAAATCACCATTATAAGCCATCAAATACCCATCAAATCACCTCATATGAGTCAATATGCCTTGTAAAACCTTAGAAAGAGGGAAGTGTTTTTATTAAATTGAATTATAATCTCTTGAAAATATGCCTTTATTATCATATGGTCATGACTCATGTGTTTTATATCCTAACAAATCCACTTTGAGACCCATTTTCACTTCCTACCCACCAAGTGGACCCCACACATGCTAAAATGTTTCTCTCCCACTCACCCTATGACATATCCTATTTTAAAAGGTTAGTTAACTCATGTTACCTCTCTCTTCATCCTTCAATTGTGGGCTAAAGCTTCAAATATGAAGAAAATGTAGGAAGGAGATTATTCTGATGTGTTTTCTAAAGGTAGTATAGACTTGTATAGTCAGTCTATATAGAGGGAGATCAGAGGTTATAGGTGAGATTATTTCAGATGTCTCAATTAAGTGTCATGATAGGAGGATTCAAAATAGGTCCAAAACTGACCTCTCTCTTCAACTAGCCTCCTTTACAACCCAGGAAAGATTTTAGGTTTGAGGATAATATGAATTAGAGAGAAAAAATGGGGAGATGATCCCTTGGGAATAAGAAGGGGATATATTTACCTTATATTCCATGAAATTTGTCTACAAGTTAATGGTATATACTTTATTAATAATATCTAACATCCTGACCACTCTAATGAGCTTGTTCATCTATGCAGGGAGTTGAAATGGTAAATTTTTTGAATAATATTTGAAATTTTTATGAGAAACAATGATTATTGTGTGTTATTAATATACTCATAACTCACATCCATCACCCTTCACTCATGTTTCACATGTGTGTGAGTGTGTAAGCAAGAAAATATCTTGGTTTCCTCCATTTACAGACTATAGTTTGGTTTATCATGGTTACAAGAGTTTTAGTGTATTAGTATGAAAGTATCTAATGTTTATTAGTTTGTATTATGAGTTTCTTAAGGCCATTAAAATATTTTTTTCCTCTCATGATCTACTAAGAAACCTTTAGATCAAGTAACCTCTCCATGGTTCTATCTCATAACTATGATTGCTAGTGGTAATATGTAGTGTAAAGTTCCTTACTATTTCTTATAGAGGATCCTTGGGTTGTTTGAGAGGTATACACATAAGTCATATTTGATCCATGATATATTTTTATATCTTATATCCATCATGGCTCTATACTTTAACAATCTCACCTCCATCTTTTTATGTAAAAGATACCCTCATTCAATCATCACAAATCCTTACATAGAATAAACACTTAAAGTAGTCACTACTGAATGGGATTTTTAGAGACATTGAAGAATTTTGAGGAGCTATATGGTCTTATGAAAAGCTATGATAATGAGAAAAATAGGGTCAACATGACTCCATTTCTCCCAAAGAGAGTACTCAACCTAGACTTTGAAGAAATACCAGTTATGATTGTAGGTTTAGGGAATTATAACAGTACTAGGAAGTTTTTTGGAAATATCAAAAGATTTGAAGAGATTAGAAGGAGGTGGCCAACATGACCATGGTACTCATAGAGTCAATGAGATATTAGGGAACCTCTCAAATGGAGTATACTCAATCAAAGGCCTATATGCATACCTACAGGCCTAACAATAAGAGGAACTTAGTTTGAATAAAAAATCATTTTCAATGTCTTGAAGGGAAGTGAGGAGAAAGACATGCCAAAATTTATAAGGACATGTGAATAATAATGAATATTAATTTTATCAAGAAAATAAACCTAACCTACACATAATCAAGTAATTCCTCATTCATCACCAATAGGCCTACTATGCAGACTAATCATATGGAAGATTGATTATGGGATGAAGTCTGAGAGGCTAAAAGAGTTATGAAGGATGGTTAAAATTCATAAAAACATTGAATTCATCCAAGGGATCAAATGCACATAGTCTATATCTCAAAATGGCTACTCCCACACACTCAGGCAGGTTTTGAAAGATACTTATAGGCAGCCATGAAAAAATAGAATGATTGAGTGAGACATGGGGTAAAATAAGGAGTTCAAGGGTGTATATACCAGTATAAGAACCTTTTTGAACTATATTTCAATTAAATTAGTAATTTAAGGTACTAAGGATGGTCTATCTCCATCAATAGCTCAAGCAGACCTATTCTTAACACATAGGTAGAATCACTTATGAATGCAAGAGTAGAGGGAATATTGTATAAGAGAGTGAAATGTAAATATGGATATAAGTGTCCTAAAAGGAATATTTTAGATAATATGGACTTATCAATAGTCCAAATTTTTGAAAAATAACATAAATAAATTGAACTATATCAAGCTTATGTTGGATTTATTAGAAATAAATCACATCTATCTAATGTATTTGTGATAAGTCAAAATTATTTAAAATGAACATAAATAATTAGTAGTTAAAAATGATCATTAATAAATTGGACTTCATCAAGAATTACTTGGACTTATTACAAATAAATCACATCTATATTATGTATTTAATAAGTCCAAATTATGTGGTCATTCAAATTAGTTTATAGACCATGCATTTAAAAATAATAAGAGTTATCAGTTTATCTATTAATGAAAAATAATTCATACATAAATTGGGAGATTAGGTAATATGTGATTTAAAATACCTAGGATGATTGGTATGCCACATGTCATCTGTTCATTGGATCATGAACTATCTATTAAATCTAAATTAGGTGACGTCCACATGACCATCAAAGTTTATCTCATCTTTATGTACATGCCATGTGTCTATCATAGGTGTTATATTATTATATTATTAATATAATCTCTCACATAGTTGAGTTACCAAGATTGTGATGCATGTTTCAATCTCATGTGATCACATTATTCAGGACATTTGTTTAAATTGGTCATCCTTCTACATAGTCAAGTCACCAAGATTGTGCCACATGGCACAATATCAGGTGCTTGTATGAAGTACAAATTTAGAAATTGAAAATCCAAATAAGATTTATTGATACACAAATGTTGAATAAAAAATCTTGATGTGCAAGTGGAACATTCCCAGGCATAAACCCTGAAGACATTTTTGCATACATGGTAATGCCGAAGTGTATTTTTCAAAACACAAAAGCCAAAGTGTATTTCACAAAACATAAAAGCTGAAGTATAAATTCTTAAATGTGAAAATTATGAAGACCATTTTCCTCAAAGACCATTTTGAAAGATGCAAAATGTAAAGTTTAAATTGAAAAATTGAAAATTTGAAGAGGTTTTTATGATTCATAAAATGTGATCTAACTATTTGGAATATGCAAAATCCTAAGGCCATTTTGAATCAAAAAAATCAGAGAGTATATGTTTCAACAATAAAATGATATTAAATAGATGCACATTTATCAAAATACTAAATTATCATAGTATAAAATATGAAACTCAAATGCCAAAGTGTATTTTCTAAGATCCAAAATGTGAAGTCCCATGAGAAATAAATATAAATAAATAAAATAATAAAACATTATACATTCTAAAAAATGGACTAAATTTTGAAAAAAAAACATTCATATTTCTCATTCAAAAATTAAGGAAACACTATTTCAAATTTCCCAATCTTTTTATCACTATTTGTGTTATTTCCTAGTGGGATGATGCATTCAAATAGTATGTTACAATGCCTTTCAAAAAATTAGTGAGAACAAGTGTATGACCTCCACAATTTTTATTTGGTTTCTAAGCATAGATGATACTATCTATGAGTATGGATGGTAAAGATGTGTCAGTTGGGTTTGGATTCCATTTCTTGTCCAAGTAGCCTAAATAAATTTCTGCTTTTTCTGCATCTTTTTTCCCTGCATGAACTGGGATGAACCAAGATACATTGAACCTTCATTTTATATCCCCATTTTTTTGTAGTAACTCAATATTGATTTTATCTCTAGAAACCCATATTGTGTAGTCCAATCCTATAGAATCATTAGGTCTGACAAATAACATATCTCTTATTTACACATCTTTAGCTAGATTAAATGCAATTTTTGTTCTTTTGCTTCTTGAACCAACATATGTATTTGTAGATGCCACTTCAAAATAAATGGTCCTATCATGAACCATTTGGTGTAGATCTCTATGTAGGGGTATGTCATGATGAGTTATAGGCCAAAAATCTTAGGTGTACTCAACTTCAGAAGGTAACATGTCTTCTTTCATTATGTCGTGGATGTTTTGGAAGTAATACGCTAGATCCTTCCACTTAATATTTCTGGTCAAACCAAATTCATTGAACTATTATACATACTTATTCAAGTTATATTTAAATTATTTTTCACTCTTTTGGATACTTCTATTTGATTCTTTTGAAATAATGGAATCTTGAGACATTTCTCTATTTTTCAAGTCTTTGAAATATATTTTTGTTGGATTACCTTCTATAACATTTGGCTCACCATATTATTTTGTTCCCCATAATGTAATCGGGCGGGGGGCGGGAGGGGGGAGAGGGTGACCAATTTATATCTATTATAGATTTTTTAAAATGCATAATGGGTTGACCTTGCTTCATGCATAGAAGAAATTATTAACCTTTTGTCAATCCTACTATTTCATTTCTTCCCTTCAACTAGTAACTATTAACATACTATTTGAAATTCACTACTTCAATCAAATATGGCATGAAGTTTCTTATATTTTTACAAATCCTATAAGTGTTCATCATGTCTACCACACTCCATACATCTTTCCTCTTTATACATTCAGATAAGTTTCATAAGTTTCTAAATGTGCCATCGATGTCTTCATGGGTATGTCCTATAGGGAGAAATCTGACCTCGACATTGAGGAAAACACTTTTCTAGACAAGGAGAGATAAACATTGCAACACATACATGTACAAAAAACATGATTTTTTGAATTTATAAATGTAACACTAGTTTTATATAAGGTTTGACATTTTTAAAATATAATTATGGATGGAAGTCCCTATTCTTATTGTCCTCACAATAGTTATCTAGTTGAAGGTATAACCTGGAAGGAAGTTTCTTGAAGGCACCAATTAATTGTGTTTCTTATTTGTATTTCTTGAAATTAGGGTAGCAATTGTTAGAGAAAAGTGCATCATATAATGGATATTTTTAAGATTCAAGTTTATATAATAAAGATCCATAAGTATTTAGCATTGTTGTTTCCATATCCTTGAAGCATTTGTTTAATGAGGTGCTAGTAAAGTTAGACCCTCTAAGATGTTGAGGTGTGGAGCTAAAAGCTTCACCAGATGAGTGAATGCAAGGTTGCTGGAGTTACACAGTCACTGACATCGGTCAGGGATCGACTGGAGGCTACCAATGTCGGTTATAGATCATCTGACATCGGTCATATGCAGGCAAATTGGGACTGACGTCGGTGACCTGTGCATTTCAAAAGTCTATTTTTGTGGGATGAACAGATTGTTTGCATGATAAGTTTAACTGTTAGTGTTGAGTCCGCATTTCTATTTTTGGTAGGACTGATTTGAACCTTTGATTAAGAGGTGTATCTAATGATGGAGAATGCATAAGCTCATGATCCCTAATTCTATATAATAGGGATAGATCTTCATAGCTTGTATGATGAGAAAAAAGGTGAATCAATTCAAGCTGAATTATGTTTGTAATTGAGAGAGAGAACTCTTAAGGGAAAGAGATTTGTACATCTAAGAGGTGTGGAAGAAAGAGAGATTTCTTCAATTGTATTTCCTTCTGGAAGAGTTTAATACAAGTTTTCATTATTTCTTGTATCTCTTATTCTTTGCTGATTCTGATTTCTAGTTGCTTATTATTTTGGTTTAATTTCGTGTTTAGTTGCTTACACAAAAGTAATCAAGTGTGTTGTAAGATCCACAACAAGTGGTATCAAAACTAGGTTCACCAAGTGATACCACCAACACGTGGTATTAGAGCTTGGGTTCACTAACAGGTGGTTTCAGATCTGTTTAGTGTGTGTTGATTATAGGTCACTCATAGGGGTTTCTGTTTGAGTGGGAGTTTAACAATGGCAGAAGAAGGTAAACTAAGAATGGAGAAGTTTAACAACAAGAATGATCAATTATGGAAGATGCAAATAGAAGATTATTTGTATCAAAAAGATTTTTACTTACCGTTGGGTGGGGTTTCAAGCAAACCCACAGATATGCAACATGAAGAATGGAATGTTCTTGATAGAAAGGCTTTGGGATCCATAAGGTTGAGCCTGGCATCTTTTGTGATTTCCAACTTATCACAGGCAAATACAATGGTAGAGTTAATGGATACTTTGGAAAATTTATATGAAAATCCCTCAGCTTCAAATAAGGTATATCTTATGAAGCAATTATTTAATTTGCAAATGCAGGAAGGTGGATCTGTATCTAGTCATCTTAATGATTTCCATGCAATAGTAAATTAGTTAAATTCAGTCAAAATAGTTTTTGATGATGAAATTAAGGCTCTATTAATCTTATGCTCTTTACCTAAAAGTTGGCATAGTTTGGTAATGGCAGTTAGTAATACTGCATCTGCTACAAATATCTTGAAAGTAGATGATGTTGTTAGTGTAATCTTGAATGAAGAAACTCGCAGGAAAAGCACAGGAGAAACATTAGGTAATGCTTTAAGTATTGAAAGCAGGGGAAGGCAAAGAGAGAAGGGAAAGCAAGGGAGATCAAGGTCTAAGTCAAAGATGAGAAGTAGATCCAAATCTAGAAATGGCAGAAAAATAACCTGCAAGAATTGTAGAAAGAAAGGGCATGTAAAGAAAGATTGCTGGTTGAAAGTTAAAGAAGAAAATCAGCATGAAGGTAATGAAGAAGCAAAAGTTTCAGGTATTGTTGCACAAGATGATTTTACACTTTCTTTGGATAATAAAATAGAATCTTGGGTTGTAAATTTTGGTGCCTCTTTCCATGCAACCCTAAATAGAGAATTTTTCAATGATTATGTCTAGGGAGATTTTGGAAAAGTTTATTTAGTGGATGATGAGCCTTGTAAAATTGTTGGCAAAGGAAAAGTGTAGCTGAAATTGTAGAATGACAACACATGGGTGTTGAGGGATGTCATGCATGTACCCATCCTGAAGAGGAATCTGATTTTTGTAAGAAAGTTGGGGGATGAGGGTTGCACAATAACTCTCACAAATAAATCTTGGAAGGTTTCCAAGGGTGCACTTGTATTAGCCAGAGGTAAGAGAGTAGGTACTCTCTATTTATGTAATTATATTACTGATTATTCTCCTTCTGTTCTATCTACTTCAGATGTAGATGTAAAGTTGTGGCATTATAGGCTTGGCCACATGAGTGAGAAGGGAATGAAAGTTCTTAAGTCAAAAGGTAAGCTTTCAAATTTGAAAAGCATAGATCTAGATTTTTGTGAGAATTGTATTTTTGGAAAATAGAAGAGAGTGAGGTTTCTCAAGACTGGGTCAACAAAGAGGAAGCACAAGTTGGAGCTTGTTCACACAGATGTGTGGGGACCAGCTCAGGTAGCTTCTATTAGAGGATCACAATATTATGTTACTTTCATTGATGATGCTACAAGAAAGGTATGGGTTTATTTCATAAAGAAGAAATCTAATTTTTTTGACACGTTTAAGAAATGGAAAGCTTTGGTTGAGAATGAAACAGGTTTGAGATTGAAGTGGCTTAGATTTGATAATGGTGGTGAGTACTACAGCTATAAATTCAACAGGTTCAATTCTATGAGTGGAATACACAGGAAAAGGATGGTTCCAAGGACACCTCAGTAAAATGGAGTTGCTAAAATGATGAATAGAACAATATTGGAGCGTGCACATAGTATGAGGTTGCATGCTGGTTTGCCCTTACAGTTTTGGGCAGAAGCTGTAGACACTACAATTTACTTGATTAACAAAGGACCCTCTACTGCTCTAGATGGTGGAATTATAGAAGAGGCTTGGACAGATAAAAAGGTAAATCTTTCATTTCTTAGAGTTTTTGGTTCACAAGCTTTTGTGCATATTGATAAGGAAAATAAAAAGAAGCTGGATGCTAAATCTATGCATTGCACTTTTATTGGTTATGGCTCTGGTGATTTTAGATTCTAGTTGTGGAATTTAGGAACTAAGAAAATTATTAGAAGCTATGATGTTGTTTTCAATGAGAAGGTGATGTACAATGATCAGCTTAATAAGCTGAATAATATTGAGCAGAATAATGTTGATTTGGATGAGGTGATGATCCAAAATGAGCTCGTAGGGAAAAATAATTAGACAGGAAAACACAGACACTGACATTGGTCAAGCAAAAACAAACATCAGTCATATAGGAACCAATGTTGGTCAGATAAAAACTGACATCAGTCAGACAGGAATCGATGTCAATCGGGTGGAACTGATGTTGGTCAGGTACAGACCTGGAGATGACCAAGATCGGTCACTGACAAAGAATTTGGGCGAATAGCAAGCAGTGAATGAGTCTCAAACACCCATAAAGAGGTTAGAAAGGGTAAGTAAACCTCCAATTCAATATTCCCCTTCATTATTCTACTTATTGCTCATTGATAGTGGATAACCAGAGATTTTTGATGAGGCAATGCAGGTAGAATCCCAAAAATAGTGGGAGCTTGGCATGAATGAGGAGATTGATTCCTTGAAAGAGAACCAAACATGGGATTTGGTTGAGTTGCCAATCGGAAAGAGAGCACTAAAAAATAAATGGGTTTACAGGTTAAAGGAAGGTGAGAATGGACAAATGAGACATAAGGCCAGGTTGGTAGTAAAGGGATTTGCACAGAAACCAGATATTGATTTTGGTGAAATTTTCTCTTGTAGTAAAAATGACTTCTATTCAGACTATATTGTCTTTAGTTGCTATTGAGGATTTGCATCTTGAGTAGCTTAATGTTAAGACAACGTTTCTTCATGGAGATTTGGATGAAGAAATATATATGGATCAGCTAGAAGGTTTTGAGGTCAAAGGTAAGGAGAAACTTATGTGCAGGTTGAAGAAAAGCTTATATGGTCTTAAGCAAGCTCCAAGACAATGGTATTTGAGATTTGATAGGTTTATAATAGAGCATGGCTTCAGTAGATGTCAATCTAACCATTGTTTTTATTTTAAGAAATTGGATAATGGTAGATATATTATCCTGTTACTGTATGTAGATGATATGCTTGTTGCAGGTTCAAACATGTAGGATATTTCTGAGCTTAAGGTAAAATTAGCTCACACATTTGCCATGAAGGATTTAGAAGCAACAAAGAAAATCCTTAGCATGAGTATTAAGAGAGACATGAAAAATCATAGTTTGATTTTGTCTTAAGAGGATTATGTGAACAAGGTGTTGGAAAGGTTCAATATGAAAGATGCAAAACCGGTAAGCACACCTATGGCTAGACACTTCAAGTTGAACAAAGAACAGTGTCCTAAATCACATGATGAGGTGGATTACATGAGTAGAGTTCTATATGCTTCCGTAGTTGGGAGCTTGATGTATGCAATGGTATGTATTAGACCTGATATTACCCAAACAGTGGGAGTTGTTAGTAAGTTTATGGCCAATCTAGGAAAGGAGCACTGAAAAGAAGTTTAGTGGATTCTCAGATATCTGAGAGGGACCAGCAGTAGGCATTTATGCTATGGAGGTTAAACACTTCTCTACATGGGTATGTAGATGCAGATATGGCAGGTGACTTGGATGGTAGGAGAAGTGCCATAGGTTATGTGTACACTATTGGTGGAATGATGGTTAGCTGGATTTCAAAGTTGCAAAAGGTTGTTGCCTTGTCTACTACAGAGGTAGAATACATTGCAGTCACAGAGGCTAGTAAGGAGATGATATGGATGACACAGTTCATGGAAGAGTTGGGAAAGGAGCAAGAGAGTTATAGATTATACAGTGATAGTCAAAGTGCAATTCATTTGGCAAAGAATTCATCCTTTCATTTAAGAACCAAACATATATAGCTTAGGTACCACTTCATTAGACAGGTATTGGAGGATGGTGAGTTGAAGCTGGAAAAGATCCATATGGATGAGAACCCTACTGATATGTTAACAAAGTTGATAACAAAGGAGAAGTTGAATCTTCATTCAACTTTTATTGGTCTTCAAGATTGAGCTTGAAGATGGAGAAATAAGCTAGAGGATGTTGCTGTACAGGTATAGGTGCAGTTGTTTATCTCCAAGTGGGAGATTGTTGAGGTGTGGAGCTAAAAGCTTCACCAGATGAGCAAATGCAAGGTTGCTAGAGTTACACAATCACTGACATCAGTCAGGGATTGAGTGGAGGCTACCAACGTTGGTTATGGATCGGCTGACATCGGTCATATGCAGGCAGACAGGGACTGACATCGGTCACCTGTGCATTCTAAAAGTCTATTTTCGTGGGATGAACAAATTGTTTGCATGATAAGTTTAATTGTTAGTGTTGAGTCTGAGTTTCTATTTTTGGTAGGATTGATTTGAACCTTTGATTAAGAGGTGTATCTAATGGTGGAGAATGCATAGCTCATGATCCCTAATTATATATAATAGGGATAGATCTTCATAGCTTGTATGATGAGAAAAAAGGGTGAATCAATTCAAGTAGCTGAATTGTGTTTGTAAGTGAGAGAGAGAACTCTTGAGGGAAAGAGATCTGTACATCTGAGAGGTGTGGAAGAAAGAGAGATTTCTTCAATTGTATTTTCTTCTGGAAGAGTTTAATACAATTTTTCATTGTTTCTTGTATCTCTTATTCTTTGTTGATTCTGATTTCTAGTTGTTTATCATTTTGGTTTAATTCCATGTTTAGTTGCTTACAAAAAAGTAATCAAGTGTGCTGTAAGATCCACAACATAAGAATGTACAATAAAAAATGCCCATATCTTCCTGCACCATGACCATGTGTTACAATCCCTACCATTGACAACTCTAATATTTTGTTGGTAATTGCTTTCCTTTTTGTCATTATTATTGGCAAAGATATTTTTGATGTTCCTTCTTGTCATGAATGACACTGAGGAATTATTTAGGGTATTGGTCTAACATTATTTTATGTGTGTAATAAATATGTCTTGAAAAAAGTATTTGATTTGAGTGCATAATGAATTTTTGATCAATACACTCTTCCTGATCTCTAGAGAGGGACCCAAAGCATTTATGTTGAGTCAAAAAGATGTATGTTTTGTACCTATCAAAGTCATAAGACATGGAAATGGTCACATCATAAAAATTAATTCTCTGTATGTTATTGAATTTTGGTTAGCATATTGGCTCACATTACATAACTACTAGTTGTGCATTGATGTGGTGCCTCTTAAATTCTTGAGTGAAATATGCTGGAAGATGTCAAACATTTTATCATGAGCCATCTATATCTTATTGGCATGTTAGTCATGAAGAAACATCTACAAAATCATCCATCAATTGGTCCAAAAAATCTTTAGCTACCATTGTCTTCTTTTGTGGCAAAATCTTCCTGCATGAAATGCTTTTCATTCCCTAATGAGAAACATCTGCAAAATCATCCACCAATTGGTCCAAAAAATCTTTAACTATCAATTGCTCAAAATATTCCTACATGAAATTAATTTCATTCCCCATTTTTGTGAAAAATTTTAATGTCAAAAAAGACACTTCTCTTCAATCTGTATATTTTAATCCAAGCTTCCAAACAAATCTTTATACCCTAAAAATCAATGCTAGTTTTATTTTTATTTTTCTTAAACAAACTGATAGAAAGGGAATCCAAGACATGTTTCCTCCTATTTATTATGGTGGAATCAATCAAATTCATATTTTTATATTTTATAATCTCAAATGATAATCCTGACTGAAAATAATTTTTGGTGCAACATTTATCCACATACATTGTTGAAATCTCACTATCTATGCTTTCATCAAACTCCACTTGGATGAGTGAAGTGTTTGGCTGATTTATTTTTTAGCCTAAGTATTTATAGGCATGATTTTATTTTTTTTGATGCCTTTATGCTAGGAATGTTAGGAAAGGAGTGACTTCATTATCCATTACATTCTAAATGTTTCCAATTTCTTTCTCCTTTGGTATCATGTATGGTAAATTTATTTCTCTACATGTCTCAATGTCCTCTATTTTTTTGGAAGGCCATCTAATAATAGATGTTTTAGTTACCTCTATACTAAAAGTCTCACAATGTTCTATAACTTGACTTATGTAAATTCCCAATTCATTTTATAACATTGTGACATGAATGCAACCAAAAATCTCCCCAGGTTGTGCAAGTTCAATGTAAGTAGAATCATTTTTTTCATCATTTGCAAGAGATGTACATTTGTCCAATAAATTTACCCTTTTCCCAAGAAAAGTTTTTCTTAGGCTTTGAAATGTGGTAAGATCATCGATATATTGAACAAATGAATCCAAGTAAGGGCTTTATTATTTTAATGGTTGTATATGCATAACTAAACTCAAATTATTTTTCCTTTGTTCCATGTCACTGTCTATGATGTGTTGCATCATTCTTGTGCTCCATATAGTAAAAATATCAACTACATCCCCCAAATTATCCATAAAATTTGTAAGAAATGGAATCGATAGAGTTGGATACTAATATTTAATCACATTAACACTTACACATTCAATAAGTATTTCCTCATTGTGGCATGTGGAAGTGAGATTTATGGGTTTTAGAGATTCAACATCTAGACTTGACACTTTATGTATTCTTCCTTCACCAACTACTATACCAATATTTGTGAGAGAAACATAGTCTCTACAATGGAAAGCCATTGACGTATGCTTTTTTAGCTTGGACATTTACAAAAAACATGAGAAGAGTTGTTAATCAAGTTATTTATAAAATCAATCCAATTTATACTCGTATGTAGGAGATAAAGCTATATTTATACCAGAACATAAGCATGGAGATATTTTAAAACCTAAAAATGTTAAAAAGGTAATGAATAATTTCTTTTATGGCATAGTTTATGTCAATCTAAAAAAATAATAGCTTTTAATATCATATACTGCATACTTTAATTCTTGCTTTATCCTAGTTTGAAGGTATCTCCTAAAAGATACATCTCAAACATGCATTAGAGTGGAATAGCTACATAGAGGAAAAAAGCTAACTAAGTCAATATTCGGCCATGTATTTTATTACAATACAAAATGATAATGAGCAATGGGAGTTTTGAGCAAAATTATGAAAAAATATTTTGCTTCTTATATTTTGGGATTTTGTATTTGATTTGAACCTCTATTGTGGACCCAAAAGTTTGAAGGTATTTCTTAGGAGATACATTTCAAACATGTGTATGGGTACCCTTGAAGGTTTCAAGGGCCTTTTAATACCTTCAAGGGTACCTATGACATTAAGCTTAATACTTAATTTTTCAATAGTTAAGGACATGTGGCATGCACCCATGACTGTAAAATTTCAACACGAATCCCACAATATAATTCTTTTGCCTTATGAACCTATCCTTCAACCTTTCTAAAATGATGAATTTTGTCCTGGATCCTTTTACCTAATTAACCTAACCTTCAACCTTTTTGTTGCATCCATGTTAGTCTAACATAATTACCCATCACATTTTTTGAATTGCCCTTCATCTTTTTGATATGGCCCTTTCCTTGCTAAAATGTACCTTTCATGACTTTCATTCCAAACCATTCTATCTTATGAATTAGACCCTTTGGAACTTTCTTCACTTACCCTTTGGGATAATGGGAATGGCCCTTTTCCCTCTAGAACCTTCCCTTTGGACTTTTAAAATTTCCCTTCAACCTTTCTGAAAAGACCCTTTGAGCTTTTTGTCATCTCCACTTTACCCTTCAAGACTTTTATCCTAAGCCCTTTTACCTCTAGGATTTATCCTTAGGGACATTATTTTGGGCCTTTATTATACCAATTAGACCCTTAGGGACTTTTATCATGGGAAATTTGTCCTACAAAGTAGATCCTTTGGATTATGTTAGGTTGTGGAGCTAAAAGCTTCAACTGTTGCAGACATGGAAGAGGTTGCTGAGTTCTAGGGATACTGACGTCGGCATTGGGACCGACGTCAATAATCTATAGTGTAGAAGGGAAACTGACATCGGCAGGAGGTCGATCGATGTCGGTCACCTCCAGGCAGACAGGGATCGACGTTGGTCACCTGTGGCGATTCCAAAACTGTTCGTTGCACGGATAGTTAGTTCATTGAACCAAGTATTTGCATGTTAAGGGCTAATTATAGTCTCGAGCTACGTGTCTAATTATTATAAATTAAGAGTCTAAGTTATTGTTTAAGTCTAGGATCTATTTATAGATCCATTGGCACGTATTGTAGTGAGTGCAAATAGAGGAAGGCAAGGAAGATCCTTCTAAGTGTAAGATCATTTGAGTTTTAGGTTGTTGCAAGCTCATGGGAGAAGATCTACATGGTAAGTAAGATCACTTTGAGATCTACTTGAAGTAATTTGAGTACTTGTGTACTGGCAGGGTTATTACTGGCTGGTTGAAGAGGTGAACACCAATTCTGTGTGTGAGTTGTGTGTTGGGACCAGTTTTGGTAGGAGAGTGAACTCTTGATTGAGAATTATAGAACACTTGAGGTGTGGGAAGATTTTGAGAGGTGTGGAGAAGAAGTGGCATCTTCTTTATTGTATTTTCTTTCTGGATGAGTATTAATACAAAATTGTGTATTGTCTCTCATATTCTGTGCTATTTGTGAATTCTAGTTACTCGTTCATTCTGATATAATTCCATGTTTAGTTGCTAATACAAAGTAATCATATATACTCTTATTGGTGGAGTAGGATCCTAACAATTGGTATCAGAGCTTTTGGTTGGGTTACTAATAGGTTGTATCAGATCTGGTTAGTGTGTGTTGATTACAGGTTACTCACAGGGGTTTCTATTTGAGTGGGAGTATAGCAATGGTAGAAGAAAGTAAGCTATGAATGGAGAAGTTTAATGGCAAGAACTATCAATTATGGAGGATGCAGATTGAAGATTATCTATATCAGAAAGATTTGTACTTACTGTTGGGTGGGGTTGATTGCAAGCCCTGGGATATAAAGGATGAAGAATGGGAGGTTCTTGATCGAAAGGCTCTGGGATCTATAAGGTTGACAATGGTAGAGTTGATGGAATATTTGGCAAATTTAGATGAAAAACCCTTAGCTTTGAATAAGGTATTTCTTATGAAGCAATTATTTAATTTGCAAATGTTGGAAGGTGGATCTGTACATAGTCATCTTAGTGATTTCCATGGTTTGGTAAACTAGTTAAATTCAATCAATATTATTTTTGATGATGAAATTAAGGCTCTCTTAATCTTATGCTCATTACCTAAAAGTTGGGAGAGTTTGGTAATGGCAATTAGTAATATTGCATCTGCTTCAAAAATCTTAAAAGTGGATGATGTTGTGAGTGTAATCTTGAATGAAGAAATTTGTAGGAAAAGCACAAGGGAATTATCAGGGAATGCTTTGAGTGTTGAAGGTAGGGGAAGGCAAAGAGAGAAGATAGAGCATGGGAGATCAAGGTCCAAGATAGGCATGAGATCCAAGTCCAGGTATGGTACAATAACCTACTAGAAATGTGGAAAGTAAGGGCACTTAAAGAGAGATTGCAGGTCGGATGAAGATCAGCATGAAGGATATGAAGAAGCAAGTATTGCAGGTATTGTTGCACAGGATGCTCTGGTATGTTATTTGGATAAAGTAGAATCTTGGGTTTTAGATTCTAGTGCCTCTTTCCATGCATCCCCAAATAGGGAATTTTTTCATGAGTATGTCCAGGGAGACTTTGGAGAAATTTATTTAGGGGATGGTAAGCCTTGTCAGATGGTTGGCAAAGGGAAAGTGAAGCTGAAATTATAGATAGGTAACACATGGGTGTTGAAGGAGGTCATGCATGTCCAAGTTCTGAAGCAAAATTTGATTTCTATTGGAAAGTTGGGTGATGAGGGTTGCATAGTAACTCTCACAGTGGACTCTTGGAAAGTTTCCAAGGGTGCACTTGTTGTAACACGAGGTGAGAAAGTAGGTACGCTTTATCTATCTACTTGTATTACTGATTCTCTTTTTGGTTTATCTACTTTAGCTGTAGATTCAAAGATGTGGCTTAATAGGCTTGGTCACATGAATAAGAAAGAGATGCATGTTCTTGAGTCAAAGGGTATGCTTTTGGATTTGAAAAACATGGATCAAGGTTTCTGTATGCAGAAGAAGAAGGTAACATTTCTTGAGAAATCTGAACACGAATAGGAAATCCTTGGTTTTCAAGGAGAAGATGATAGACAAAGATCAGCATAAGGGGCTAAAGAATTCTGAGTAGAGCAAGGGTGATTTGGACAAGGTTTTGATCCAAAAGGAGCTTGTGGGTATAGGTCATCGCTCACAAGTAAAACACAGAGACCGACGTCAGTTAGAAAATTGACATCAGCATCCAAACAGGGACCGATGTCGACTATGTGCAGCCTGACGTCAGTGACTCCAGATAGATAAACATCGGCATCGGTCATGGGGAACTAACATCGGTGATGAGGTAGTCACACGAAATTGATGTCAGTTGGGTGCAGATTGAGATGTGACCGGCATCGATCACTGAGATGGATTTTGGATGGATAGCAAGCTGTCAAGGAGTCTCAAGTGTCCATATGGAGGACTTAAAGGGTATGTAAGCCTCAAATTCATCATTTCCCTTCTTTACACTACTTATTGCTCACTGATGGTCAAGAACCAGGAAGTTATTAAAGAAGCAGAGCAGGTAGATCCAAGAAATAGTGGGAGCTTGGCATGGATGAGGAATGTGATTCCTTGGAGAAGAACCAAACGGGAGTTTTGGGTGGAGTTGCCAGCTGGAAGGAAGCACTGAGAGACGAATGGATGTTCAGGATAAAGAAGAGCAAAAATGGACATGTGAGATGGAAGGCCAGGGTATATGGTCTTGAATAAGCTATAGGACAATGGAGTTTTGGCCATTGTGTTTCTCTTTACCAGGTTGGATAATATTAGCTACATTATCCTATTACTATATTGTGTGTTTGTTGCCGGGTTACACTTACAGGGAGTTACTGCATTAAAGGTAAAGCTAGTTCAGAAGTATGTCATGAGGAATCTGGTAGCAGCAAGATTCTTTGGCATGAGTGTGTTCTAGGGACATGGAAGGTCACAGGTTGACTTTGTTTCAGGATGATTGTGTGAGACCGGTTAGCACGCCGATGGTTGGACAGTTCTATGAATAGTGTCTTGATTCACATAATGAGGTTGAGTACATGTGTACTAAACTTGAGTTTTCCCAAGAAGTGGGAGCTATCAGAAAGTTGGAGCCAATCTGGGAAAGAAGCACTGGAGGGTAGTTCAGTGGAGTCTCAGGTATTTGAGAGGGACCGGCAGCAGGTCGACATGCTATGCAGGGTCAAGTTCTTTTCTACGTGGTTTGTAGATGCGGATGTGGTAGGTGATTTGGATGACAGGAGGTGCACCATAGTATTTGTGGTGGTTGGTCTTTAAGAGTGATCTTGAAGAGGGATACAAAGACAAGGGAACAAACTAGATGATGTACAGGTATAGGTATAGTTGCAGCTATTTATCTCCAAGTGGGAGATTGTTAGGTTGTGGAGCTAAAAGCTTCAACTGTTGTAGACATGGAGGAGGTTGCTGAGTTGCACGGATACCGGCATCGATAGTGGGACCAATGTTGGTCATCTACAGTGTAGAAGGGCAACTGACATCGGTAGGAGGTCGGTCGATGTCGGTCACCTCCAGGCAGACAGGGACCGATGTCAGTCGCCTGTGGTGGTTTCAGAACTGTTTGTTGCACGGACAGTTAGTTCATTGAACTGAGTGTTTGCATGTTAAGGGCTAATTATAGTCTTGATCTACGTGTCTAATTATTGTAAATTAAGAGTCTAAGTTATTGTTTAGGTCTAGGATCTATTTATAAACCCATTGGCAGGTATTGTAGTGAGTGCAAATAGAGGAAGGCAAGGAAGATCCTTCCAAGTGTAAGATCATTTGAGTTGTAGGTTGTTGCAAGCTCATGGGAGAAGATCTACATGGTAAGTAAGATCACTTTGAGATCTACTTGAAGTACTTTGAGTACTTGTGTAATGGCAGGGTTAATACTGACTGGTTGAAGAGGTGAACACCAATTCTGTGTGTGAGTTGTGTGTTGGGACTGTTTTTGGTAGGAGAGTGAACTCTTGATTGAGAATTACTGAACACTTGAGGTGTGGGAAGCTTCTGAGAGGTGTGGAGAAGAAGTGGCATCTTCTTTATTGTATTTTCTTTTTGGATGAGTATTAATACAAGATTGTGTATTGTCTCTCATATTCTGTGCTATTTGTGAATTCTAGTTACTCGTTCATTCTAGTATAATTCCGTGTTTAGTTGCTAATACAAGGTAATCATATATACTCTTATTGGTGGATTATTTCTTAATGAAAAGGACCCTTTAGAAACTTTTTGAAATGACCCTTCAAGATAATTACCTCAAACATTTTACTCAAAATAATTTTCTTGATGATATTGCCAAATGATGGGTTTTTATTTGCAAGTCTTTTGTAAAATAATGGTCCCTAACATAAACCCAAATACCTTACTACCAATAAAAATATTAGATCTTTTCCATACTTAGAAAAATTAAAATTAAAGTGTCTTCTAATTATATATACTAAATACCCCTGCCAACTTGAGCAAGGATATAAAATCAAGGTGAACATTGGGCATTTATGTCACATGAACTGCTATTCAATGCAAAATCCTATATATGTGATACACATCCATTAGATGCCTAATTTTTTTTAAATTAAACTTGTATCTAAAGTCTCTTATTATCCTAGAGTGATAAAGAGCTCTAACTACTATATCGAAGAGAACTACGAGTAAAACACTGATTAAGCTAGAGTTGATTGGATCATACAACATACATAGCACCTAGAAGGAAACTTCAAATAGTGTAGACTATATACTATAATGGCATATTCATCTATGATATTCAAGGGAGAAAATCTACCATCATCATACTCAATTAAGGACTCTACAGAGTTCACAAATATAGTGTTTGATGCCGCCATATTTGAGAATAAGTACACCAACTATTCAAAGATATGGGATTAGTGGATTCTATAGATGTATTTTCATTAGAGGATAAGATGAAAATATTTAATATGCTATTTATCAAAGAATTTTTGGATTTCAAATGCTAAAGGTTACATTTTTGCTTCCGCTAAGATAGAGGTGATTCCATGTATTGACCTCCTACAAGATTTTTTCTTCTCAGGAAAGATATTTTAGGATGCCTTCCCACATTATTATAGTAATAACATAGTGTTTACATGCATTTTAGGAGCTGACTTCCAAAGATACCTATCTTTGAACATACCTGATGCATATTATGACAAGCATTAATTACTATAGTTCAATATAAAGAGCTCAATTGAGAAGGCATTATATTCATGGTTACTCCCAAGATAGATCATTATATGGAAAGGGAAGAAGCCAAAGGGGCCTATTTCCATAGATAAGTTTATAGTGGTTATTCACATCAATGTGGCTCTATTGAATCAACTCTATAGTATGTTGCATATTCATTTTGTCAATTTAGATTGGGTGTCATTTATTTACATGATGCTACATATTCCATGGGAGAGATAATCATTTCCTAATTATGGGATCAAATAATTCACAAAGATAAGCATCCCACACCTTTGGGAAATTTCTATAGAATGTCATATTTACTAGATGTTATTATGGGAACCTGTTACATAGACCTCAAAGAATTGTGGATCCTAGCCATAGACTGTATAAAGAAAAGAATTTGTGATCATTACTAGTTTATGCACATATATGCCTACACCAATAACATGGTCAAGATAGACAAATATGTCTATCCATAGGTTTGGAAAGCTAATCATGGCTCAATTAAGCTCATAATAAGACAAAATACTATAAAAAACTTGGAAGGTAAAGGGGATTATTTCCCCTATCTAAAAGTCATATTTATAATGATTTGGGGAAATAAAGATAATCTTTTATGTCTCCCAAAATATGTCCTAAACAAGTTGGTAGAGCATGATATTACTTTCCAACTATGGTGGAGTGTTGAAGATGACATATCTAGGTAGAAGAAGGATTTGCTCTTTGGTCACCATAGAACAATTAGAAGAATGGTTTACATAATGAGGAAGCATTTCAGAGAAGTGGGTACAAATTTAAAGATTTATCATTTCTTCATGCTTCCACATAGAGATTGGGATCCACATGGGCTTATTAAAAATCATATACATGGATTTAACATCCCCTACATCCATGTTCCCTATTCATATGATTTTTTATTTCTTAATGAAAAGGATGATGCAGACATGTTAAAAATAACAAGGATTACTGAACTTAAAGAAGATCATTTAAGAATGATCCAAGATGATCCTTTAGTCACAATAAGGGAATTGGATAGTAAAAATTCTCTATATAAAGGATGGGAACATTTTAACTTTTGAAGAGGATAGTCTGAGGAGACATCCAAGAACCATGTGGGTCCCTCTTCTCAATCCCTCCCATTGAAATTGAAGTTGAATACTATGAATAAAGATCCCAAGTTGTCTAAACCCAAAAAAATTAGGGGATAATAGGTAGGGGACCTATTAGTTTAAATTTTGATGAGGAGGAGAGAAGATAAGAACATCTAGCTACCAACACCATTTAAACAACTATTGCTATACCCTAGACCTAGATTTCCACATCTACTGGGATAACAACACAAGATGTAGAAACATCGTCTCAACAAGGCTCCCCTACATAGCTAAAGACCCCTCTAATTTATATGAGGAATCCTAGGGTTATAATAGGGAGTCCCACAATTGAATCATCACAAGGCTTGCCTACTGATGAAAATTTTGAGATGGAAATAGCTAAGGCTATGAGCCTTTAAGTAGAACTCGAAAAACCAAGTTCCTTAGGTACTCAACCTTTCATGAGTATTCCTTTATCTTTTATGCCCATTTTTGGACATGTTTCTATTTATTTTGTGTTGAGGACACCCTAGGTGGAAGTGCTTACTTCCACTTTCATTGATCCCTTTACCCCTACCAAATTCACTCAATTCCCACTTATCACCCTCAAGGTGGAAAAAGATATTTCTACCACCACCATGGCCATTCCACAATCCACTTCCATCTTACTCACCATACCTACCTCCTCTATCCCTTCTAGCACCTTTACCATTAGAAACTTAAAGAAGAATAATGTATCCAAAAAGGTAAAAAATATATTAGTCATTCTATAATTTCATGTCCAATAAAATCAAATTTACCTTTCCATACCATCTACCACCTCCATAAAGGAAACCATTATGACAAGTTATAGCAAGGAAAGGAATCCCAAGCCTCAATTGATTACAATCCATCCATTTCCTCAATTTGGAGGAGTGGATTGGTCTAATATTATTTGACCTTCCCTACTAGACATCCTTGTCAAGGCTTAGAAGAAACAATAGGTTTAAGAGGAGGTAGAGAAATAGGTTGTGGTTATAACCTCAGATGCATCTTAATTGGATATTCTTCCATGGGTAATGGACTTAAGAAGTAAGGCAACCCAAATTCTTATCTTCAAGATCACCGAGATTTCCTCTATCTCAACTCTATTTGATCCCCCATTTGGTAGTATATGGAGAGTGAAGAAGAGGAAGTTGGAGGATGAAAAAGGATTAAAAATAATTTTGGAGAAAGATATAAAGTATTCTCCCTCACTAAGAGGTAGAATAAATAGTTTGGATAGTCTCCTTACATTGAAAATCTTCTAGACCTATCCTAATCCCATAAGGATGATATAGTAGTTATCTATGAGGGAATAGACATGGATCAATAGGAACTTGAAGTTGAAGTTTAGGAACTTTAGGCTAAGGTGTAATAATTAAGGAAACAAGTGAAGTCTATGCATATCCTTATAGGCATAAGAGCTAAGGTGCAAGAATAATCTTCTTGATGCTACAACTCTTTAGAGGTAATGGAATTCATGAAGGCTAAAATATCCCCTCATGTAAATAATTCCAACCAATTATATAATTCATTGAGAGATGACATCACTAATTTAATAATGCTAGTTGCATACATAGGCAACTCTTTATACAGTCATCTAGATTTAATGACAACACTAGAGGCATCTAATGCCTTGAACTTGGTTTTAATAAGATAGGAGGAAGCACAAGAATGGTTACAAGTAGTTGGGGATTTAATACCCAAATATCAAGCACATCAGGTCCAAATCCTCCAAATTTTTAATGATTTGAAGCTATCAAAGGTGAAGGATGCCACAATCAAATTGATCAATGAGATAAATTTTGATAAAATCATTAAATAAGTGGAGGATGAATTCAAGCAGAGTTTGCAAGGATTAGCCTAGAAGAGATAGAATCTGAGTTATATGCAACCAAAAATAAAGCCATAGAGGTTGAGATTTTTAAGAATAAGTTTTAGATGACTAAGGAATAACATACAAGACTCCTTAGACAAGTTAAGAAGATACATCAACCACTATTGTTGAACTTGAACATAATATGATAGAAACATGACATGGGATATAAAGTTTATCAAGAGAATGAGGCTAAGAAGAAGTAGACTTTTAGTGGTGCATCAACATCTATAACTTCTATAACTACCACCTCAGTTACCACACCAACCAAAGTACATGCAACTATCTAGATGACTCAACCTTTATAGGTTAATATTTTATGCATGTATAATTTTGTAGATGGTGGATATAGTCATAGTTTTCTTGTGGTTCAGAGTTTTCATTGTAAACTTGACTTTATATTTTGTACACATGCACACATTGTATAGTTTTAAAAAGGTCAAGTTATCTAATTGATAATTATAAGACTGATCTTATATGGTTTTCACAATAGTTATAAGTACATGTTCTAACTGTCACATGTAATGACCTTACATGAACTTGGAGGATGAGGTTACCCCTTCCCCAAGTCTATATAAACAATTTTAATCCAACTTGGATTTTTGTCAAATAATTTTTTAATACAGGAGTAGCATCAATTTTGATCATCAATGATGTGTTTGAGTATTTTATTTCTTATTTATGTGCAATTAGTTGTTACTTTTTTGGTTGTACATCTTAATAATATATGGTGTACAATAGCTGTAAATAGATTCTTGACTGTATTGATTGATGTACTAATCTATAGATGTGCGACATCTATTGAAAGATTGGTAAAAACCATCCCCTATAATTGGAATTTTCTTTCACTTGTGGTTAAACTCTATGAAGGATTAGGGTTGTTAACCCCTGTGTGTCATCCCCTATAACTCATCCCCTATGATTGAATTGTTTTTTCAAAGTATCTCCTAGGAGATTACCTTGAAGGACCTTGTAGTAATTTCAAAGGGTGTCCTCATAGATAAGTTGAACATGAACACAATTTGAATTTTCTTTATTGGTACTTCCTAAGAGATAACATTAACATACACATGATTGAAAGTTTTATTTCAAGTTATCTCTTAAGAGATACATTAAATATGCACATGATTGGAATTTTCTTAGGAGATATTTTGAATATGCACGTGATTGGAATTTTATTTCAAGGTATCTCCTAAGAGATACATTGAAGGGCATTATAATACCTTCCATGTCTATTACAAAGGTCCTTGTAATGTATTTTATATAGCCATGACACCTTTTTATTTGAAAAGAACACTAATGTACATGATTTGAATTTTATTTTGAGGTATCTCATAGGAGATACCTTGAACATGCACATGATTTGAATTTTATTTTGAGGTATCTCATAGGAGATACCTTGAACATGCACATGATTGGAATTTTATTTTAGGGTATATCCTAAGAGATACCTGAAAGGGCCTTGGAATACCTTACATGCTGATTGCAAAGGTCCTTGAAAAGGATTTGATATAACTATGATAACTTTTTATTTGGTAAGAACCCTGATGTATATTATTGGAATTTTCTTTCGAGATATCTCCTAGGAGATACCTTGAACATGCATATGATTGGAGTTTTATTTCAAGGTATCTCCTAGGAGATACCTAGAAGGGACTTAAAATAATTTCCATGTTGGTTTCATATTTCATTTCAAGAGATTTGATATAACCATGACAATTTTTTATTTGGCAAGAACATTGATGCACACTATTGGAATTTTATTTAGAGACATCTCTTAGGATACACCTATTGTCACCAAATATTGCACACTAGAAGAGGGTATTCAAGCCTCTTCTATATTTTGGAAACATGAGAACATTTATAGGTATGTGGTTGTACCTATTATGGAAATGAGCCTCTAGATTTAAAGGGATAACTTCTTAAATGTATCATATAATGCTTATCACTTAAACTACTGCTTGGTTATAGGGGAAAAGAGTTAGAATTGCATAAATGGAACCTAGTCTAGGGGAGGTGATTCACCAAGATTATTTCCATATGACCATCATATTCCAATCATAATAAAATAGAGCATGCAAATCAATCTCAAATCTCTAAAAGGTTCTAATGTGAGTATTTCAATTTAGAGGTGAGATGTGTGAAACAAAACAAGGCAAATGGAATAGAAGGCAAATAACACATTCCAAGGAAAATTATACACTTGAAATACTTTGACACACTTAACTATAGTCTATATAACCTATTAGAATAAGAACTCTTGCTTAGATATGGAAGAATAAAGGAAAGATCACTTATTATCACTATAAATCACTTACACACTTAAATAATTATTCAAGAACTCAAAAACAGACTTGCATTAGTGTTCAAAGGAAAAATATGACATCAATCTAGTAAGGCTTCACCATACATGGTGTGGTATCAATTTTCAAAGGTTAAAATGGTAGCTATATATATAACTTCAGAGAGGAGAAAATAATTAAGTTCAAAGGTCACTAGAACACATGTTTAACTGATAATAAGAGTTACACTTATAGGGGGATGAATTCATAAATAGAACATGCAAGGTCTAATGGGAAAAATGGCTATCAAAACATAAAAACTAATAAAATTTGGCACAAATTTCCTTTTGCTATGCACAAGAAACACCTTTAACCATGGATCATATTTTGAGTATTTGAAACTGAACTAGGGGATTCAACACATGCACTATTCGAGGGGGTTGAAACATGATATGATAGTCATAATATGTTCTTTTGAATACTAGATTTATTTTAGACACCTATGTTTACCATCTATAATCATTTGGAACTTGATTCTTTACATCTAGTAATAACTGTTTATCTTGGGCCTTGACTATGCTTTCGTGGTGGCATATGAGTTTGAAGAGCTCACCTTGCTATAGAGTCTTTCAATACTACTATTTTCCCATGTGGCATTCCTTTTTTGTGTCATTCATTCCATCCTAAAATTTTCTCTTTCTTCATTTAGGTATGTATCCTCATCTTGTCCATCTAGCATCTAGTTCAATTTTCCTAGTCAATCTCCTTTGGATCGTCTTTGCTTCGACCTTCAGTGATGGTTGTTGATAATTGATTTGGGGTCTTAATATTATAATAGTTGGAAACATTTAATTTGATCTGATCTCCTTAAAATTTGACTCTCACTCACACCATTGATCTACTTTTGTATGATCAAATTTGAACCATAGATCTTTGGGATCTAATGGTACCATCAGATATTTCATTCCATTGATCTTGATGTATGATGTAATACTAGTCATTGACCTCATTGAGCCCACTTTCTAGCTAGTCAATCTCACACCATTGGATACCTATTTAGTGAACCCACACCATTGAATCATGTTGAACTTATAAATTTTTAAGGGATTTTAACTTGGTGACCTTTTGACCTATTTAACCCAAGTGCAAACTATTAAATCTGTGTTATTATGTGAGCTCACATGGACCATTAGATCTTGATCAACTTTATATATTTTTAGTAATTTTAAACCCAAATATTTACTTTATAGAGCTCAAAATTGATGTTCATGCTATCATCTCTAAGGTATTTGAATCCCAATGGTTATTTGCTTAGCTTGAAATCAACACTTGTGTGCCCATCTTTTGACATCTGCATGAACATATTTTACATCTACACAACCATCATTTTTTTTTCTAGATCTACCTTTGAAAAATAATTTATCTAAAGGAATTATGTCTGTGGGACTTTTTCATGTGATATTTTTTTTAGGATGAATTTCCTTTGAGAAATTTATGTTGGATAAATTGTCCAAAATAATTTCCTTTAGACTTTTGATTCGGCCACTTTCCCTGCAAGAATTTGACCTTTAGGAATTTTTGCATTGGACTATTTATTTTAGACCATTTGGTTTAGATGCTTTGTCTAAAATAGTTCTGCTTCATTAGAACTTATTTTGTGAACATTTTGTGTAGGACACGTTTCAAAAAATGACCCCTCTGGAAAATTGTATCGAGACACTATGTCAAAGAAGTGATCCTTCAAGTTTTTTTTGGACCATTTTGATTTAAAAATGACCCTTCAAAGCTTACGTATAATACACATTCCCAAGAAAAATACCCTTTGGTACTTTTACATTGGCCACTTTGTTAAAATATATACCCTTCAATAAAATTGTATAAGATACTTTCCTTGAAAAAAGACCCTTCGGTAAAAATTGTATAGGACACTTTCTTTGAAAAAATACCCTTTAGGATTTTGATTTAGGACACTTTGTCAAAAGATATACCATTTGAGTAATTTTTAGTGGACAAAATTCCTGAGAGAATTCAAGTCTTTGTGACTTTTGTTTCATACAAAATGTCTGAAATAATTCCTGACACTTAGTCAAAAACTGAAACAATTAGCCTAAAGGAAATATTAGCACTTAGCTTTTTTGCAGACAAAATGCTTGAAAGAAATATGTCTTTGAGAAAATTATTCAGATAATTTTCTTGAAATAAATATCATTTCATAAAATTTTTAGTGTACACTTTGCCCAAAATAAATGGGTCTTTGGAACTTTTGTAGTGGACATTCTTCTTGAAAAGTCCCTAACAATTAGCAATAAAAATTGAAACAAATACCCTGAAAGAATTTTGTATTTAGCCAATTATGAAAATTCTGATGCACCAAACAAAAATTTGAGCCCACAATTCTTCTAGACTATTCTATCATCTACCTCTTTATTTTATGAAGGCTCTAGATGAAATTTTAAGACCTGTGCAACTTGTACCTATTTTGGAACTATTTGAACACTGTGAAGACCTATCACTTTCAAATATGACTCTAGAATGACATCTAAGATATCAAATGACAAAAGGAATAAAACAAAAAATGACCAAAAATAAAATGGCATAATAAATGACATTAAATGAACTAAAACACACCTTATGACATTATAATCAACCCCTTATTAAAGATTTTGAGTATAGGTGGTTGACCCATTTTAACCATCATAAAAATGGTCAATAATACATTGAACATGCACACAAATATAATTTTATTTCAAGGTATCTACTAGGAGATAAATCAAAGGGCCTTATAATACCTTCTATGTTGATTGCAAAGGTTCTTGCAAAGGATTTGATATAGCCATGACAATTCTTTATTTGGCAAGAACCCTGATGCACACTATTGGAATTTTCTTTCGAGACATCTCCTAGAAAATACCTTGAACATGCACAAAATTGGAATTTTTTTTCAAGGTATCTCCTATGAGATACCTATAATAGCTTTGGAATACCTTCCATGTTGTTTTCAAAGGTCCTTGTAAGGGATTCAATATAACCATGACAACTTTTTATTTGACAAGAACACTGATGCACACTATTGGAATTTTCTTTTGAGATATATCTTAGGAGATACCTTGAACATGGACATGATTATAATTTTATTTAAATAAATTTATAAATTTTAGTGGTGAATATTTATTAATTCATAAATATTCACTTTTTATTAAAATGTATTTATCAATTTTTTGGGAGTAGTACATAGGACCCATTTGCCTAAATTTTTGGGATGTAAAGTTTTTTAGGTGTCAAATCACCAATAATTTATAATAATTATGGGATCATCCATATAATTCATCTTATATATATATTACATATATATTTGAATTCATTTTGAATAAATATGAAATTTGAAAAAAAAATTGTCTTGATCTGAGTCTGTATACAAAAGTTATGCCCTTGGTGTTGTCACCCAATAACATCATGATGTTGTCACTCAATAGCATGTTGTCACTCAGCAACATGCTACCAGTCAAAAACATGTTGTTGCATATCAAAATTATATTGTGTGACAAATCCATTGTATGACATATTTTCATTATGTGACATATTATTGTCACGTGACATGTATAGTCATTTGTCTACATAGTTAAAACATATAGGTTATGGGATAAATTGAAAAATATATTAATTTTTTTTATAAACTTTAATATTATTTCATATTTTTATTTATATCTAATATATATGCAATTTAAAAAAAATTGTCTAAAATTGAGTCTGTATGCAAAATTTATGACCTCTGAAAGTTAGTGTTATGTTATAATGCATTATGTTGTTGCACGATGGCAATATGTCACATGACAGAATAATGTCACGTGATAGAATGAAAAAAATTAGATTACTTATTAAAATTTATAAAATTTAATTTTTTGTTGTCTCAAATCATTTTTTAATGCAAAATTTATGGCCTCCAAAAGTTGGTGTTGAGTTGCAGTGCATTATATTGACAACATAATGCACTGCAACTCAGCACCAACTTTTGGAGGCCATAACCTTTTCTTACAAAAATGATTTAAGATAATTTTTAAAAAATTATATAAATTTTAAATAATAATCTAAATATTTTCATTCTATTATGTGACATTATGCCATCACGTGACATATTTCCATCATGTGACATAGTGTCATCATGTGATAGTATAATGCAATGCAATAGAGCATCAACTTTCTAAGGTCATAACTTTTACATACAGACTTAGTTTTAGATGATTTTTTTTGAAATTGCATAGATATTTAATAGGAATCCAAATATGCAATAATATTAAAGTTTTAAAAAAGTTTTTATATTCTTTTTTAATTTATCCCATAACCTATATGTTTTAACTGTGTAAACGGATGACTATACAAAAAATTTAAGAAGGCAATTTTTTTTTAAATTTTAATATTCACCAAGGATACAAATTTGATTTACCTAAATAAACCTAAGGGTGTTTCTGATATAGTCTCTTAAAGTGAACCTTATTTCAATATATATCCTATGAGATACCTCAAAGGGCCTTGGAATACCTTCCATGTTGATTTCAAAGGTCATTGCAAGGGAGTTGATATAAACATGACACATTTTTATTTGGTAAGAACCCTGATGCACACTATTATAATTTTCTTTCAAGATATCTCCTAAGAGATACCTTGAACATGCACATGATTAGAATTTTCTTTCAAGGTATCTCCCAAGAGATACCTTGAAGGGCCTCATAATACCTTCCATATTGATTTAAAAATTACTTTCAAAGTATTTTATATAACCATGAAAACTTTTTATTTGGCAAGAATATTGATGCACACTATTGGAATTTTCTTTTGAGATGTATCCTAAGAGATACCTTGAATATGCACATGATTGGAATTTTATTTCAAGGTATATCCTAGGAAATATCTCAAAGGGCCTTGAAATACTTTCCATGTTGATTTCAAATGTCCTTGCAAGGGATTTGATATAACTATGACACCTTTTTATTTGACAAGAACCTTGATGCACATAATCAAAATTTTATTTCAAGGTATCTCCTAGGAGATACCTTGAATATGCACATGACTGAAATTTTATTTCAAGGTATATCCTAGGAGATCCTCAAAAGGCATTAGAATACCTTCCATTTTGATTGAAAAGGTCCTTGCAATGGATTGTATATAACCATGACAAATTTTTATTTGGAAAGAACCCTGATGCACACTATTGGAGTTTTCTTTGGAGATATCTCCTAGGAGATACCTTGAACATGCACATGGTTGGAATTTTATTTCAAGGTATCTTCTAGTAAATACCTCAAAGGGCCTTGAAATACCTCCCATGTTGATTTAAAAGTTCCTTGCAAAGGATTTGATATAATCATGACAAATTTTTATTTGGTAAGAACCCTGATGCACACTATTATAATTTTATTTCAAGATATCTCCTAGGAGATACCTTGAACATGCACACAATTAGAATTTTATTTCAAGGTATCTCCTAAGAGATACCACTAAGGGCCTTGTAATACCTTCCATGTTGATTGCAAAGGTCCTTTCAAGGGATTTAATATAGCCATCACACCTTTTATTTGGTAAGAACCTTGATACATGTCTAATTACCTACAAAAACAACACCTGACACTCCTACAACCAACTAAAATTAGAGGGCCCTACCTAAGATCTCAACATGAATATAAATATTTCATGTGGCATAGTACAAAAAAGTCATCACACTAAGCTGCATTTAGAGATCCCTCGAGAATAATCAGAAGGTGCCACATGTTAAAAGGAAACAAACTTTAGCTTTAAAGCTAAAATTAATTATGAATCAAAGGAAAATCAACATTAAATTTAAATTCTAATGAAATTTAATGCCAAAATCATTATCTCAAAGATAGTCCTCCACAAGACTCCTTGTAAGCTAGGTAGAACTAATATCACAAAGTGGTAGGATAATGTAGTAGCTGCAAGGCATAAAATCTCACACATATTGCATAAGGATGATTTCAGGGCATGGGACCCAAACAATCTCATTACAAGGCACTTATTCAAATTTAAAAATGATGTGGATATGTAATATAAACACGAAGAAGAGATGCACTAATGGATTTATAGGGATGCAATGAATGATGAGGTAGTCCTCACAAATGTTGCAAGGAAGAATATCAAGTTGGAAATGAGGCTTGATAAGGAGAATAAGAAAGAGGATATTGTGAATCCATAACTCCCACCAACTCATGGGATCATGTCCAATGTTGACTATGAGGAAGCACAAGAGGAGGAAAAAGACAATGTTTCTCTCACTAGGAATAGGACATACAGACCTCCACTACATTTATTTATCTTTGAGCATTATGCTAGAATTGGTATATGCTAGTTTCATATGTTTTTACCTCAAAAGTTAGAAAAATTGGTATATTTGATAATATTGAGCACAATGTCTTTTCTACCCTACCCTACTCACTCTTGGATCCAGACATGAATCACTTTATCTTAGTTCATGTTGTAAATATCCATTATCCATTTACATTTTGGGCAATAATTAGCAAAGATTGAAACAATTTTACAAAGATTAGCAAGAATAAGTGTCACTGGATAAACATATATTGTCCTCGTAGTAGGGTCTACTAGTAAAATTTTAAAGTGGTGATCACATATCTATTATTTGTGTTTTTTCTAGTAGTAGTTATGTAAATAACTCAAGTCCCAAGTCTTTTAGGACTTAAAATTGAGGTTCTTTCTTCCCCTTGTTCCCTGGTGACACAAGGAGCACAATAAGTGCATCAATAATCATAATAAATCATCATTTAATAAATAAATCAAGTGTACATGAGACACCTATAGGCTTGGTTTAAATTCAAAATATGCTATACTTAAGGGTCTAGTAGTCTTATGACCTTTTTTAGGCTTGTGGAGGCTGTTTAGAAAATTATGCATGTTTTATTGAGATGAATAACCTAAATATAAAGCTCACAAAGGATACATTTGAGGTTTAAATAGGGATAAATAAACACATATGTAAATCTATAGCTAGATTCAAGGGCAATGCTATAGTCAAGTGGGTGAAACATGCTTAATATAGACTTCAAGGGTATGGAATTTTAAGAAAAGCAATGAGATTGTTAAGAGATCATCATACATAGATCAAATCATGGGTACTCTATATTTTCAAAACTCCCAAAGCATTTTTCTACCATGTCACAGTTTGTGCAAAGGACATCACATCTTGCACAGTGGTTTATATAGGAGAGGTTTGTTTTCATAATGAAAGAATGATGAACATGTGAAGAAGATAACTATCTAAAAGGAATGCATTAAGTTGTGGACTTTGGAGAAGAATTCAAGGAGAAAAACTCAATTGAATATTCAATTACATGAATTCTTCACCTACAACTGTTTAAGGGACTCAGAAAATATGTTAATAGTCAAGATATTAAAGCAATAAGGTCTTGCATATTTTCAAATTTCATAGGATCTTGTTTTGTTTGAAGAATCATTTTAGTTTCTTCCTTACTCTTTTCATCCCAACATCTAATAGGTATAGTAATTAATCCTAAGTTCACATATTCAAAGGATTTAGCCTCACAACTAGAGGTCTAGTCTAGATACAAGCATCCCATAAGCTTAAATCATTCTAATGTTAGTCTAGATATGAATCAAACATGAGTAGTCTGATTTCAATTAGGTGATATCTAGGTTGATAATAGAAATCAAAGGAGATATATGGTCTTTATTGTTGCAAGGGAGCATTCTTTTTTGTCCTATCTTACTCCCTCATTTTGAAAATTTTTAACATGAATCACTTTATATTAATACTCATTATGTATATCCATTTGTTTGTTTAAGAGTTTGGGATTATATTGGCAAATAAAAATCAATTTACATTGTAACAAATTCTTGTAGATTGTGTCACTACCATATTCCTGTTGTCCTTAAGTAGGGTCTGCTTACATAATAGAAGGTGGTAAGTTGTAACCACATAATCTCTCTAGCAAAACTAAGTGAATCACCAAGGTGTCACTACCATATTCCGGTTGTCCCTATAATTTGAGAAATATATATATATATATTTTTATATTACATCCTTGACAAAGACACACATCAACAGTCTGGAAGGACACAAGGATAAATCTAAATATTCTCAACCTACTATTTCCTATCATGCGTTTTTAGTTATTATAACTCCTTCAAATATTAAGTGGTCAATTTACTCAAGAAATAGAAGTCAACTATATTTATTTACTCTAGGAGTACACATAAATTAATCAAAAGTACATTGGCTAATCAATTAAACTATTACATTTACCTAGCTCCAAAATTCAAATCTTAATTACAGGTGGGAGTATAATCAATTGTTCTAGTAAGTGACATAGTGAAAATCCTAATTAAAGGTAGGTGTATATGTTTTAATTAATTTTAACTTATATATTGAGAAAAGGAAGAAAAAGAAACTAAATATGGGTATGGTTTAAAAACCTATTTGGTTGTGTATGCATTGAATTAGATGATTGTGAAGAGCTCCTCTTTAGATTAGGAGGATGACCTATAAATAAGACAACACTATAAATATTTATTTTTTAGATAGATAGTTGAGTGGATTGCCTAGCACTAGCTATATCCCAGAAGTAAGAGCTTCTTCGAGGATGGTCAATCCACACATTTTAAACAATTAAGTTTATAAATAGAATGAGAGAGTAATTGCATTAATGATCAAAAGGTACTAAAATTGAATACAAGAAATACTTGATAAATAAAGTATAAATTACTAATATAGAAATAATTAAGTTAATACTAATGATAAATGATTTGGGTATATCTCAGAAAATTAGGCAAGGGTTTGTGAACAGGCAAGAACATAGAAAAATGAATTTGGTTGATGGTAAGAGGGTGAAAATAAGTTGTTATTTTCTATCACAATGATTGTTGGTAATTGGTGTGACTATCAATGGTTAAGATGACCATCAATAGTTGAGGGAACCATTCATGGTTAGATAGACCATCAGCAGTCAAGATGACCATCAATAGTTACTGTGTAAGCTATAGGTGATAAATGGCCAATTGATGAGATGATAAAGTTGGATTTTGAGAGATGGTTTGGTGTTGGGTTAATTTAAAAATGAAAATAAAGTAAATAAATATTAAAAAACAACTAATTATCTTTCATAAGGTTTGTTGGATGAATGGTTTAGGTGGTTGGCTCATTGGTAGAGTCAGGGTATGATTCTAGAAGAGTAATGCTACTTTGTTATTGATTGAGGGGAAGTGGTAAGTTATCTATCTATCATGATGGTTGGATCACTAGATTTCTATAAGAACACTTTTAAAAGAAATCTCTAGATGCAAAATCTTTTGATAGTTATGGATGTGGCTCCTTTCACCTCTTGATCCTTTCTTCTTATAGGTAAGGAAGGAAAGGTGAAATAGGATGGTAACTAGGCTTTCTAATTATAAATCACACATGTTATGGTTTGCACATATATTTAAATTAGATATTATTGGAAAATCAAGGTGGATGTTTGCATGTTAGATTTTGAGCTGGTGGACCTAGAACGTTGGAAATCAAGGTGACTGTTAGTGGTTGAAGGTTAAGGTAAAAAGTGGGTAAAAGGGTAAGTTAAGTTATTTGGTCAAGCTAACCATGTTTAGGATTAGCTATGGGTGAAAGGGTAAAATTTGTATAAAGGGGGTCCTAAGGTGGTGTAGGGGTTTTTTGACATTTGAAATCATGGTGTGTGGATTTTTGGTGTCTACATTCTCCCCCTTTTTGTTATGCAGTTTGAATCAACAAGATGTAAAACAAAAAGGGATTGTTGGTCAAAGGTATAGTTACCCTGAGTGTGGGAGGAGGTGTTCCCCCTTAAACTAGGAGTCTATGAGTAAAATAAAATTAGGTACAGGTTTGATAAGGTGGATGAAGGTGATGACAAAGGTGGATGTAATGAAGGTGGGTGATAGGTTGGGAACTAAAATAGAAATAGGCACACAAAGTGTGACAAAAGGTATAATAGCCAAGATGATGCATTGACTAGGTTTCCATAGTTGGTAAAAATAAAGGTTAGTGTTAGAAGGACAAGTGACAAGTGGATTGCATAATCGTATTTAGGCATGGTGGTTGGGTATACTCATAAATGCAAGTCTCCTAGGCAATGTCTATGTTTTTATGGGTATCTAAGGTAGGAAGTGCTCTCGATGAAAACAAAAAAAAGTTAGGTGATTTCATTGTTATCCAAAGTATGAAGTACTCCTAAGAAAACACAAATGGGTCAGTTATGCATGAGGTAACACAAGTACAAAAGGGTCAAAATGGAAAATGTTGCTGTTGTGTTCATAGGACTACGTAAAAGTTGTCACAAAAAATGTGTTATTTGGGATGAAAAAGACCAATGTCAATATGATGAGGTAGTTAAGGTGGGTGGAGAAGGTAATCTCCATTGGTGGTATTGTGGCTAATGTGAACTAAAGAAGTGTGATGGAAGAGGCAATTTTCAAAAAGTTGAGACCCTAACTGTCGATAGTTAGGGGTCCAAAAGTTGACCATCAATGAGCTAGGTGAAAACCCTAAAGCCATGGATGTTAAAATTAAAAGTAAACATCATTTTTACTCATTGTAACCTTTGACTACTAAGCTTTAGTGATTGGTGATTTAGGCAAAGGTATTGCTGATGGTGACTATTTGAGAGGTGATTAGTGGGCAGACTGAGGGGACTAAGTGATTGAGATTGACCGAGGTAAGATGCAATATGGATGTGGACAAGGATGGGTGGGTCCCTAGATTAATCCTCGATAATGATCAAGGAATGAGGTAGTGGTGTTCTTAAATTTATAGTTTTAGTGTGCTTTAGTTATAACAATTAAATAAGCATTTGAATTGGCATTTATTTTATTAGATTCAGTTTAATGTTTTTATGCCCTAGGTAAGGTTTTTGATATTTAGTCAATTTAATAGGTAGATTTTAAAATTGATAGGATAGGATAGGGTAACTAGGGTCAAGTTAGGTATTAGGGAAGAAAATGGAGGTCTTTGTATGAATTTTTGATAGGTTTAAGGAAGAGTAAGGTTAGGAATTTACCACTGATGGCCACACAAAGTGACCATCAACATTTAGCTTGACTGTCAATGATTGGCATCCATTAGTGGAAGGGCCACCTAACCATTAACAATCATCATGACCATCGATGATCAAGCTAAATGATATATTTAAAAAAAATTAAGTGTAACATATAGGTCTTTTTCAAATAGGGAATGGAGGGTAGGCTAGAATAGGTGTATAGTTGATGTTTGTGGGTGATAATGGGTAGTTAGGGTAAGTAAAAAGAGTATATATTATCGAGGTAATATTAGGAAAGGTAATGGTTAAATGGGTTAGGTGTGGGTAGGGTTGGTTAAAGAACTAAGGTCATAGGCAAGAGAGTATTGGTGACTAAATATGTACACCATTGATTGTTTGTAAGCATGGGAGTAGATACAGATACATGATCAAATACCATGCATCTTTATAGAGATTCACTAAGGGATGAACCCTATAGACTAGGCATATATGGAAGAGGCCATCCTCAGAGCAATGAGGAACTACTAGCATGTTCTCTATGATGGATCTATGATCATAGCCCTCATTAAGAGATGGGATCCAACCATGAACACTTTTCTACTACCCGCTAGTAAGCTGATGACCTTTAGAAGATATGCACTAAATTTCATGGTTTCCCTTATGAGCTGACCTAATTTAACACATAGAGTGAGAGAAGCATGATGAGCATCTAAATATATAGTATGGAGATGGTAGTGATCATGTCAAATGACATGCTAGGGGCTTTAGCTATAGTATTATATATCAGAGGGCATCAAGTGAGAGGAGACTAATGATATTGTTGATGATGTTCATTTCATGTTTTTCCCTTCCTAAATCAAGTAGTGTGTGATTCCCATACTTGTTACTATGGGTTTTGGTTGAGTTACTAATAGGGTAGATTATATTTGGCTGGGTACCTATGCTCTTTGTATTAATATATAGGGAGTTATGGGGATTTAGGGCCCAAAAGAGGTATGACATTAGTTTCAATCTAGTTCTACACCATTGGGCCTATGAACACATCTAATTGTTGAGGCCAATGGGATTGCCATGGATGGGATATGTGTAAATTGTGTTCCTAGTTGGTTACATGACGTGGAGAGCCAACTTTGTTGCTTCAAGTGCAAGATGAGGTGCACATAATGTAGAGTGGTTCAAGGGTGGACTAGATGCAATAGCGATTGGAGATATTACCTGGAGACCATATGTTCAATTTCTAATATGGCCTAGCTACAAGAGGTAGACATTATACTTATAGAGTTACAAGTGGATCCTTGACAGGAGGGATGAAGAGGTGGAGATCATCCCATTGGATAGGGTGCATAGGTAGTTTGACCTAATATAAGGCATTCTACATCCATTTATCAAGTATAAGTGGGATGATTCTAAGATCCTTCTTCTATAACCACATCCAATATGAACATTTCTAGACCATAAGGATCTACATATGAGGCTAATGTTTGATTATGTTGGTTTTCTTGATGGGTACCCTACATGGTATCAAGATTTATATGTGATAACAAATTTTGGTGGGGATAATGGAGGCAAGAGGCTAATAAATATGGACCCAGTTGGGAGAGGAGGCCAAAGGGCATAGGTATAGGGGTTGGCCCCAATGCATAGACATGAATGTTGTTATCCATGACACATGCATAGGTGACATCATTACAAAGGTAGGTGGCTACATTATAGGGTTAGCTAGCCACTGTGATAGGTAAGAGGGACCAAGATAGAGGTACATTGGCCCAAGTCACCTAAGAGTGATATGATTTTAGATAGGCTAGAGGAGTAGCAACAACACTAGTAGGTCCAATAGGGATGATTGATATGCAGAGGTACCTAGCCATTTTACATGAGTTATGATACTATGAGTCTATAGTCTTCACTCACTACCAAGAAGAGCCTAGATGGGGTGAGTATAGAGCTAGGATAGCAGGTGGTGTAATTGTAGTGACACCTAGTTAGCGGGTTGAATCTATAGCTAGATAGGTAGGTACCTTAGGATAGGCACCAAGAGGTAGTAGTGTAGTAGGGGCTAGTGGTAGTGGTACCCCAAGGGCATAGAGGATACATATGTGATATAATATTTTTATTTTTTACATCATTTTGATTTTGACCTTTGCGATGATGTGGTGAGATGTATATTTTGAGAGAGAAAGAGACATGTATATCTATTGTATATATTATGAAATTAATTGACTTACAAGTTATATATATGATCTTTATTTATTGATCATTGTTCATGGTCTTTGTTTTGATTTTATGAGATGATGTGGTGTTTATATTGATTATGATCATTTTATGTTGATTATAATTATGTTATACATTATGAATGTAGACTCACCTAGCTAGGCATGTGATGGATTTTATTTATGGTTATACTTTATGACATGATAAATTTGAATGAGTATATACTTCATTGTTTATATTTAGACATGTGGTGAAAATGGTTGATTGATTTATTTCTCATGGATGCTATGGTGTTATTATGCTTGTTATGGTTATGCATTTGCTTATGACAAATGTGCATATGCTTGTTGTTAATTTGTTTTTAGATAAAACACATGAGGTAAATTAATTAACAACACTAGATGGGAGAACAAATAATATAACCAAGAGAAAAAGATCATAATGAAAATATCAACTAGTCATGAGAGGATAACAAGAGGGAATAATTCTTCTTCTTTGACAAGGACTAGAATAAAACTAAATTTGGATTAGATTAATGAACATAAGCCCTTTGAATGCTTCAAATTAGCATTTTTTAGTTGGTTAAAAAAGGTGTCTAGATCACATAATGTTAAGTAAGATCAAAATCCGTTGCTTATGGTGTATAAAGTGAGGATGGATGAAAATGGAAACTTTGTGTGATACTAGCATGCCCCTTCTATAGGTTTCCAAAGAGCCAGTATAAAAAATTCTATGTCATACAAAGTGTAGATTGATCAATGTGGGAAGTCTACTTGTAAGAGTTGATTGTAGCTTTCAATATTTAATTTTCTTATGAGATCCGATTGTGGATTTCAAAATTATTTTGTTTTTTCTTATTTCTTGATAATGGGTCTTTTGCTTTTTTTATTAGGAGGGTCATGGACATTGATCGATGTAGAAAGCTTCCAAATTTTTTCTTGATTTGACTAATGCTTTACTCAACCATCCTTTGAGGGAGTGGTCTAAGTTTGTGTGCTTTTTTTAATGATTTTGATAGCTTTCCTTCAAGGGAGAAGTCCACCTTATGTTGAACAATTTCAAATATGTTTTCAACATCTATCTTTCAAGGGAGCAGTCTTTGAATGTTAGGAATGACTCATGATTGCTGCGAAGTTTTCTTTTTTTTCTTTGTTTGATTTTTATTGACATAGACTTGTTTATATAGGCTTAAGGGTTCACCTTTAAGAGGCAAAACTAAAATCACAAGAAGGTTGATTAGGTGTAAATAGGTTTAGGGGACAATGATCATGGGAATCTATCCTAGAAGAAGGGTGTAAAGTACCATGAAAATCATGCCATGGGGAGAGACATGGTACCCATTATTTAAGATTAGGCTATGACTATGACTAATAATCACATGCTTTAGTTTTAATTATTTTCCCATAAAATAGGGAGATGAATGTGGTTGAAATTAAGGGATAAGCTTAAGTTAGATAGAAGGTGAATCTTGATCCTTCTTAAAAAAAGAATAGACTTAGATGTAAAGCATTAAGGGGCTCAGGTTCTAAGTTGCCTTCAAGATAGGACAATTAGTAAGTCCCTGATCCATACTTGTGGGTTATGATATAGGGTCCAAGATAATTGAAAGCAAACTTACACCACTTGCTTTTCTACATATTGGTGACATGTTGATTTTACTATAGGGAGAGGTATCCAATGCTAAATTATCACAGTTTAAGGTGTTTGCTATAGGCATATTTAATGCACTCTTGATAGACATGAAGATGGTTGAGGGTGGATAAATGATGCTTGTTGAGTATCTCAAGCTAGGTTAGATGGTGCCAATGATAATCATCTTTAGTAATGACATCTTGAAAATATATGCAAAGAGATGGGATTTGGACTTCAAGAGGTAAGATGAAATCCACCCCAAATACAAGAGAAAATAGGGTATCACTCATAGGGGTTCGATTGCTAGTGTGATATGCCCATAAGGTGAAGGAGATGTGTAAATTCCAATCCTAACTAGATGCATTGACCATTTTAGTGAGCATGTTGTTAAGATTTTTGTTAGAGGCCTCCACCTGTCTATTCACTTGAGGGTGATAGGGTGAGGAGAAACTTAAATTAATGTTAAATGCATCACAAATACCATATACTTGCTTGTTATTAAAATATTTACCATTATTAGTGATAATATTGTGAAAAACACCAAAATGGCAGATGATGTGATGGCTAATCAAGTTGACAATCTTCTTCACTTTGGTTAAGACTAGAGGAATAAACTCTACCCAATTGGTAAAATACTCAGCCACAGTGATGATATAATGGTGTCTCTATGAATAATGAGGGTTAATTTCACCAATAAGGTCTAGACTCCATTATGAGAAGGGCTAAAAATAGGTGGAAACGTGAAGACTATGGTTAGGTGAGTGATGCAAATTGGCATGTTGTTGACACTTAACACACTTTTTCACATAATCACATCAATATTGGTTAAGGGTATGCCATTAATAGATAATACAAAGGATGTGTTTAACTATGGTGAGGATACTAAAGTGTCCCTCATAGATACCATCATGCATTTCTTTGATAGTGTGAGAGGCTTTGTGACTACGTAGGCAACAAAAGAGGAGGCCATCAAAGTCGCGCTTGTAAAGAATTCCCTCATAATGGTATAACATGAGGAACTCTAGATAAACACTCTTTTCACATTCCTAGAAAGGCTAGAAGGAATGATGGCAAGGTTGAGGTAGTCAAAGGTCTGTTGATACCAAAATTCAAGTTGGATTTCTTCCACATTAAAAATGGTAGGAGAATTGAGTTTGACATAAGAAGGTTATGTAAGTGTATGGATAGTTATAGATATTTTAGATTTAAAAGGTTCAGATAAGATTTAAGAGGTGAGGGAAGCCATGGTATCAGTGAACTTATTGGTATATCATGGGGTTGACTGGATGCAGTAGTATTGAAATGATGCTAAGATTTTATCAACTAGTTGTTTGTATTATTACAAAACACCATTATTAAATTTTTAAGAGCTATTGATTTTATTGAGCACAAGTTGGGAGTCACCAAATATGTTTATTGTTTTGACTCGCAAGGCTAAGTCACTTTGAAGGCCTATCACTAGGGCTTCATACTCATCCATATTATTGGTACATTCAAAGTCAAGCTTGAAGGATAAAGGAAGAGGATCACCATCAAAGGGAATAAGGATGATACCAACTCCCCCACCACATTGACATTTTGATCCATTAAATAAGATGTTGACTTGATAGGTGATCTTTGATTAAGAGAGGGTCATGATGGACTCATCAGGGAACTCAAGAGGAGGAGGTTGGTTGCCTACTAATGGTGCTTTGGCCAATTGGTCAAAAATGACTTTCCACTTAATTAAATTTTTTTGAAGGAACTTAACATCAAAATCCACTAAAATCATGATCCTTTTGGCCATACGTTAGTTTTGGTATAGCTTGTAGTGGATATACTTGAGTGGGTCAATATTGGTAATGACATAGGTTTTGTGGATAAGAAGGTAGTGGCAAAGTTTGATGGCCACACAGACTAATGCTAAGTAATACTTCTCAATATATGTGTATCAAGTCTTGTACTCTATAAATATGCTATTAATTTAGTAGATGACTTACTATTTGTATTTTTCATCTCGATGAGCAAGCATTACCCCTAGGGAGTGGTTAGTAGTTAAGACATAAAGGTAGAAAGGTTGGTCATCCTTGGGAAGAGTGAGGACAAGTGGAGACAAAAGGTACATTTTAAGTGAATAAAAGGCCTTTTGACAATCACTATTCCACTTAAAAGAGACATCCTTCTTCAGAAGGTGGTGGAAAGGTTGGCATCAATCTAAAAGCTAGGAGATGAAGCAACGGATGGATTCGATCTTCCCCTACAAAATTTAGAGTTTTTTGAGGTTGATTGGAGGAAGCATGTCTAGGATGGATTTGATTTTGGCTAGATCAACTTCTATTCCTTGAAAGGAAATGAGATATCTAAGGATCTTTCCTAAAACGACCCCAAAAAAGCACTTCTTGGGGTTGTGGTAGATATGGTAATAGATGAGGCACTCAAATATAATCTTGAGAATAGACAAATTATCTTTTTTGAGCTTATATTTTCCAAGAAGTTCATACATATAGTCCTCTACAATCTTGTAGGTAAGGTCATAAAAGATGTAAGTCATGGCACATTGGTAGGTTTTACTAGTGTTCTTTAGTCTAAAAGGCATGACTCTATAGTAGAAGGTTCCCCATAGGGTGGTGAAGGTGGTTTTGTATTGATCTTTGAGGTTAATTAAGATTTGATTATAACCCAAAAATCTATCCATAATGGATAACATCTCATGGCCAACTGTAAGATTAACTAGGTGGTTGATGCTCAATAGAGAAATGTCATATTTTGGGTAATCAAGGTTGAGGTCATAAAATTCCACACAAATTCATAGTCCCCCTATGGCTTTGGTGATAGGTATAACATTCAAGACCCATTGGGGATAGTCAATGGGTTGAAATAAATTGACAGATAGGAGGCACTAAATCTCTTCTTTGATAGGAAAGGCTATGAGAGGGTGCATGCAATGAAGTTTTTACTTGAAAAACATGGCATCATGGTTGGTGACTATGTTATGGGTGGTAATGGTAGGGTTAATTTTAGGCATGTCTCTATAAGACCAAGAAAATTATATGTTTTAGTCTCTGAACAAGGAGGGGAAGTCTCAAAGTTCCTTGACATTCAGTGATTGGCCAATTTTGATGATATGAGGGTTGTTTAGAGTGTCCAAGTTGATATATATGGTGGATTCATTCAACATGGTCAAAGTCTTGGGAGGAAGGGATTTTTGGATGGAAGAATCTAGTGTACCAAGATAGGTAAGAATAGAATCATTATCCTAGCATTAAATAATGTTAATGGTAGGAGAATCATCTCCTATAATCTCAAGGTGGGTCAAAGGGATGGTTATAGTTTCCCCTTATTTTTGATAAGTGAGGGGTCTAAGGTTGATCATGTTGATGGAAAAATAATTTAGGTGGGATGATGTCATCATCCTCACATGTAGGTGGAGGAGAGGTTGGTGAGTACTAAGTATCCTTAATAATAGTGGTGTTAGGTGGTTTGGTTTGCTTCTTAGTGGGTAGAATAAAATTTAGGCCATGTTTCTAATGAGGCTTTCTATTCTAATTGGAAATAAACTCATGTGAGTCATGTTCATATCATATAAGACCAAATCCTTTCCAAGCACACATGTGGAAGTATGTCTTAGCGAAACCTAGTTTGTCTAGATAGTATAAGTTGGAAGTGAATGGTCGAGGTGAAGAGGAGGTGGTAAAAGCATCAAGTGGTTTGTCAAGTCCCCCATAGATGAAATGGGTTTGATCATGTGAAGGTCTAAATGGAAAAATGGATTTGACATTAATGTCATATCTGGGTTGGTGGTCAAGTTTCCCATACTCTTGGGAAGAAGGGAAAACATCAAGGGTGAGGAGGCAATATTCCCCTAGTGAAAGATGTTGGAATGTGTATTCCAAGTGGTCTGAAGTGGGGATTTGATCAGAGGAGATGGATGAGCTAGTTGATGCCTCATTGATAGAAGAATATTTAGTTTCATCCTTTGTGGTTGAGGGTTTGTCTTCATTTGATGAGGGTATACTAGATGGAGGTATGAGGATGTCATTAGGTCAATAGGTCATGTATCATGTTGAGAAGGGACTTGAGTCAACTTAGATGGTGATGACCTAACCTTCATGATCAAATTTTATGTAATGATGAAGAGTAAAAGGTACATAACCCATAGATGATTTCCAAGTTCATCCCATCAATACATTGTATTAAAATTTGCCTTCCACTACATAAAAGTGTTTGGGGAAGTGTATGACTCCCTAAGTAGATATGAAGGACAATAATTCCCAGGGTAGTGTCCATGATGTCATTGAAGAATTAGAGTAAGTCTAAGGTTTTGGACATGACATTATATGACAAGTTGAGTTGGTTATAGGCATGGGAGGAGATGATGTTAATACTAGCTCCCCCATTAATCATGACCCATTTGATGTGGGTTTGGTTAATGTAATCAATATTAAAGAGAGGGGGAATCTGGGTCATTAGGATGGATATAAGGTATTTTTGAATCCTTAAAGGTGATAAGGTTATAAATTTGGAGATCACCAACAAATGCATCCATAGGTTGAGGGTCTTCATGTTGGACCTCTACCAATTGCATTACCTCAATCATTACTTGGAAATGATGAGGTGAAGTAGTAATCAACTCATATGAGCTCATATTCACTAGGGTTTGGTGAATTTTCTTGAGAACCACTCTATTGATTGATTAAAATGGGTTAGATTGGGGGGTACCCAAGATAGATACCTTAGGTTTGGTTGAAGGTGAGGGTGTTTGATTTTGGTTTGGCTAGGAGGTGTAAGATGGGTATGTACATAGAATGGACACTTTGGCCTTCCCCTTATCCTTCTATTTTTCTCTCATGACCATGTGGATGGTATGGATAAAGGGATAGGAGAGTTGTTTGGTTCCTCTTCACTCTAAGGTAAGGGTGGGGGAATAGGTAGGTTTTGCCTAGTGGTTGTTAGATTGGTAATGGGCCTGTGGGAGGTTCTTCCATTAATAGATCATCCTCATCATAGAGTCTATGGATAATGGTTTAGAGAGCCTTACAATTCTTCATGTCATGTCCTAGTGTCTTATGATAGGAGCACACTTGGTGCTCATCATACCAGACTGATTTTGGACCAAGAGGGTCAAACAACCTGATAGAGGGTAAGGTCAAGCAAGAAGCTTGAAATAACCTTTGGAAGATAGTTGAGTAGGATTCAACTAAAGGTGGAGAGGGTTTAGAGTTTTTGATCTTTGTTAGTGAGGTAGAATTCTTTTTGGTAATGGGTTGGTGGTAGGAGGTTTGGATAAGGTAGTGTTTTTAGTTGATAGTTTCAATTCTGATAAGGTGGAGGTTGATAATTTGGAGATAAGAGGTTTTATAATAGGTAGTTTGGTTATTAATGGCTTGATTAAGATAGGGGTGTTCAAAATCAAGTGTGTTGGTGTAACTAACAATATAGGCTAGGTATTAGTTGGGACAACTAAATTCCTAATCAAAGTGGAGGGGTGAGGACCCAAGATAGAGGGAAAGAAAGAGGGACATAGAAGTTTGGCCCTCTAACCCTTTGGTGGCTTCATTTCCTTGGTTAATTTGGTTTTGTGGTTGGTTGTTGTGTTTGGTGAGGTAATATCAACTTTCACATATGGGTGGTTAGGGATTTGTGTAGGGAAGGTGCCAAGGTTTTTCATTGGTTTGGTCAGTTTGGTTGGAGAAGGTGATGTGGTTACTTGGGGTTTAGGTGCATTGGATGGTTAAGGAATTGTTAGGTGGGTAGAGGTTTTTATCAGTTTGGATGGTAAAATAGGGGTTTGGATAATGGAATTGGTGGATTCGTCTACCAAAGGTGCATTTGAAGGTTCTTATTTAGAACTATAAGGGAGCCCAAATTGTTCCCAAAAGGTGGCTCGATCCATGTTAGGTTTGGAGATAAATTCCAACCTCTGAAGTAGTCTAGAGAAGGGTTTAAGGATTGGTTTGGTTCCATGGATAGTGGATTCAAAATATAAACCCATATGTTGAAAAGGTAGAGTGGTGACCTCATCCTTTTCCTCAATTAAAGGATGCAAGGTTTGGATGGGTTACTCCTCTATGGGAGGTGAAAACATGGTAGCTTCCTTTTTAGGAATGATCTCTAAAGGGGGAATAAATTGCTTGATGGTTGAGGGAGAAGGTAAAATAGGTGTTTTTTCTAGAGTGTCCATGGAAGGAGGGGTTGATGGCTCCACTACCTCAATAAGTGAAGGAGGATAAAGGGGTGATTCTTTGGTTTAGGTCTCCAAAATAGAAGGTAACTCCACTACCTCAATAAGTGGAGAGGGAAAAGAACAGGTGGATTGGGTGGTAGGTTATTTAGTAATGAGTGTGTCAAGAACCATGTTAATATTATGGGAATCATGAGAACACTAAAACTTGTTTCTCTCATTTTTGGTAGGTGCATGATTGGAAAAAGGTTACCTAAAGATGTCAAGGGCTTGGTTCTGAGGTGCATTGGGCTTTTCCAACAGATGCTTCCCCTTGTCAATAATAGATTAGAGAACACTCTTGAAGGTATTACACCTACTAACATCATGCCTAACTATTAAATGGAAAGCACATAGGTCATTCTCATTGTACCAACTAGGTGTAGGATGAGAAGAATCAAATTTTTGAGGTGGTTTTATAGGAGGAATTTGTATGATGTTGGCCCTCAGTAACTTCTCCAAAATTGAAGTGTAAGATTCCCTAAGTGGGGTGAATTACTTTTGGTTGTTTTGGTTTTGGTTTCTCATGTTTTGATTTGAAAAGATAGAGGAATTTGGTTGGTTGATAGATGGTGGAAAAATGTCTTTAAGGATAAATTCATTTACATTCCCCTTGCTCTTGGTATTGGTATTGGTTTGGTTTCTTGGTTTGGAGGAAGAGGCCTCATTGGTTTTTTAGGTAGATTTTTTTTAGTTTTATCTTTCCTTCATAGATGGCTCTATTTTCTAGCTTACGTGCCATGGTAAAATCTTTGTAAAAAGTTTTGAAGTTCTTGACATGTAATGTAGAAGATATGTGTTTGGCACATGCTCGAGCAAATAGTTCTATCAGTTTGAGTTGGGGTAAGGAGAAAAAAATTTGATTGATAGGCTCCTCCAACTAGTTACAAAATCAGTAATAGATTCATCATCAAAATTTTGAATATATTAAAGGTCAGTGATGGAAACTTTTTAAAAGGTATTTATCAAAAATTGATTCAAGAAGGTTTGGGATAGCTAGGTGAAGGAGAACAGAGAGTGTTTGGTTATGGTGCTATACCAATCTAATGATAGACTAGATAGGGACATAGGTAAGGTATGAATAAGGAGGGAATCATCATAAGCAGTCAAATAACATGAATTTCTAAATTCCATAAGGTGATATTGTGGATCCTCCTTACTCTAAAACTTCAAGAACTTAGGAATTTCCCACTGAGGAGGTTATGGTCTAATGGGAACACATGGGTGAATGGGTTTGTTGCAGATCTAGTCATATGATAGGATGTTGTGAGCACCAAAGATGGATGACTCTAAGGTAGTCATTTTATCCATGAGAATATTCATTAAGTCTACTTTGGGTTGTGCACCTAGAAAGTTGTAAGGTGCAAGTTTTTTTGTTGGTTGGGTAATATATTGATATCTTGTTGGAGGTTGAGAAGCTGACACATATTGGTATGTAGATACTAGTGGTTGGGTCAAATCTATGTAGAGATATGTGGATATAGGTGGTTAGTTAGTATGTAGAGGTACATGTCCTTGTGGTTTAGGGATGTAACTCAATTTTGGTACAATGAGCACCTATTGGGTAAGAGCAGTGGTTAGGTTGGTGATTAAAGGAAGGGTAGTGACCTCTATGCTAACTAGGGGTAAGGTAGAATGTATAGGAACCACAATATTTTGAAGTGGGGTAGTGGTTAGTGGATCTGGGGTAGCCAATGGAAAGTTAGAAATGATATTGGTAGGTACTCTCATGATGAGGGGAGTATAGGTGGCTAATGGTTGGGTTGTTCCCAAGGTATAAGAGTTATTGGTTGGGGTAGAAGGTATAAGGGTATTTTTAGGTTGGGTAGGTTGGTTTTCCACATTTGTATCAAATGGATTATTTTTGGATGAGGAAGCTTGGGTAGCCAATGGTTAGGTGGTGATTATGGTAATAAAAGTATTTCCCATAAGGTGGGAAGGTATGCCATAAGGTGGGCCCATAACTGGAATTTAAGCAGGGGTACAGTGAGGCATGGTATTAAGGTAATGTTTTAGGGCCATAAAATTGTTATCTAAGAAGGTGGAAAAGTATGTGTTTCCTTGGGAAAATTCTTGAGGGAAAGGGAGACTTCTTGAAGGGTAAAGAGAGTTCTCTAGTTTAGAGACGTATTCGATGGATGTAGAAGTAGAAGAGGCTAATTGGTTTGGTGATGGGTTTTGTTCTGCTAGGTTCTTTCAATGTTGATGAGTTAGGACCATCCAAGGTAAGGGGAGAGAATACACAAAAAATCTCACCACTCAAATAGATAGAATAAATGAAATAAACAAGAAAATCAATCACACTCTAAAAAGTATGTTAAGCCCTAAAGGTTATTTTTAGTCTCTCTTTTGGCTTATGCCTTAAGCTTTCAAGAAATTGTGTGACCAAGATTGACTTGTAAAGTAGGTATTAGAAAAGAAGTCTATGGATGGTTTCAAGTTTTTTAGGGTTTTAAAAAGAATCTGTATTAGAAACGAATATGTGGCTTGGTATTGGGGCCTACCCCCTCACTTCACACACCACAACAATAAGGGTGTCAAATGCTTATCCAATATGTACCAATTTTTAGAGTGTATACTCAACTAGAGAACTAAGTTGGTCCTCCCCTTGGTAATGACATCCTAGTAGGATCAATGGGAAAGGGTAATGATCTAGTCAGGCTTTGTCTCAAGTTTATTTTATTTTTAATTGATGAAGGTGGTTTGGTTTACTGTGTGTAATTAAAGGTGATGCTACAATAGAATTAATTTGTTTTAAGCTATGTGAGGTAAACTTGCAAGTAATAAATATATACACATAATTTTAATCCCAAAATAAAATTTTATGTCATTTATGAACATAGAATAGAGAGAAAAACATATAGATTTAAACAAGAGAAAACTCGAGTAAAGACTCAAGGTCCCACCAGGCATGTTAGAATTTTTTAATGAATTTTATCTTATATTTTAGGAAAGGGAAGAAAAAGAAACTAAATACGAGTATGGTTGAAAAACCTATCTGGTTGTGTGTGCATTGAATTAGATGATTGGGAAGAGCTCTTATTTGGGTTGGGAGGATGACCTACAAATAAGAAAATACTAATAATATTTGTTTGTTAGATAAATAGTTGAGTGGATTGCCTAGCACTAGTTAGATCCCAAAAGAAAGAGCTTCCTCAGGGGCTATCAATCCACATATTTTAAATAATTTAGTTTAAAAACATAATGATAGATACTCACATTAATAATCAAAAGGTATTGAAATTGAATACAAGAAATTCTTGATAAATAAATATACTAGAAATGACTAATATAACAATAAGAAAGTTAATACTAATGCTAAATAGCGCAGGTCTTTTTGAAAAAATTAGGGAGGGGTCTATGAACAGGTAAGAACATAGAAAATTGGGTTTGATTGAGGGTAAGAGGATGAAAATGACTTACTATTTTCTAATATAGTGACTATCAATATTTGGTGTGACCATTGATGGTTAAGGTGACTGTTAGTGGTTGAGGTAACCATCGGTGGTTGGATAGATTGTCAATAGTCAAGCTAACCATTGATGATTATTGTGTGTAGGCTATAGGTGATAAATGGCCAATTGACAAGATCATAAATTTGGATTCTAAGAGATGGTTTGGTGTTAGGTTAATTGTGAAATGTAAATAAAGTAAATAAATATTAGAAAATAACTACGTAGCTTGCAGAAGGTTGGTTGGATGAATGGTTGGGGTGGTTGGCTCATTGGTAGAGTCTAACATGATTCTGATAGAGTAATGGTACTTAGCTATCAATCAAGGGGTGGCAGTAAGTTGGCTCTCTATCATGATGGCTAGATTGGTAAATTTTTAGAAGAACACATAAAAAATAAATTTATGTATTTAAAATCTCTTAATAGTTGTGGATGTGACCCATTTCACCTCCTCATCCTTTCTTCCTATAGTCAAGGAAGGAAAGGTGAAATAAGATGTTAACTGGGATTTATAATTATAAATTACACATGTAATGGCTTTCATGTGTATTTAGATGAGCTATTTTTAGAACAATAAAGGTAAATGTTTTCATGTTATCTTTTGGGATGGTGGACCTTGACTGTCGATGGTCAAGGTGACTGTTGGTAGTCATCTTGACCATTGATGGTCAAAGGCCAAGGTAAAAAGTGGGTAAAAGGGTAAGTTAAGTTAGTTGGTCAAGCTAACCATGGTTAGGCTTGGTTAGGGGTGAAAGAGTCAAATTGGTTTGAAGGGGGTCTTAAGGTAGTGTAGGGGTGTTTCAATATTTGAAATTATGGTGTTCAAATTTCTTGTGTTTATAGTATAATCCAGGTAAACTATCTGAGTCTTAACAACTTCATAACATAAAGTGCTAAACTATGAATAAAAGGGCCAAGTCAACACAAATAAATCACACATTTTAGATAGAGTAAAAAAATATATTGAACACTATTAAGATTAAATACCTAAAAATAAGGATCTATAGAAATGATAGTAACAAATATGGTCAACACTACAGGCCTCTACAACCTGTTTTATTTTGATCTATCATCGCTCTATAGTGTATGTTAAAAAAAAACTAAGAATATGTAGGAATAGGAATATATCTAGTCAAACATGTTTGGTGGTTTTTGTTCATCTTAAACATGTGTGAAAATTATATAGAACCTATTTTACCAAGTAAATTTGAATTTCAAATTTGTTGGGGACTCCCACCTATTTCAGAATGCAAATGCAGCTTGAGAGTAGTCAAGTCAAATTGTAAGAAAGTGATATTTAATATATTAAAATGATATTTATATATATTATACTAAAATATGTAATATTTATTTAAAATATATAATAAAATTATATATTATATAATGTAATCTAATGTCAAGTAAAGCTCCACATCTTCTTTGGAAACACCTCTTTGAGCTACCATGGCTATGAATTTCATCAAGGTACAAAACTAGAACAATAAGATGGTGTCAAGAGGTATGAAGATCAAAATTCTAAATTTACATTGTATGGATCAATTAAAGATTACATAGAATAAGATTTTATATGTGATGGAGAGCTGCTAGATGAGTAACAAGACTAGCCATTTGTTTATGAGAGTTGGGGACAATTGCAAGTAGAGATGGAAACTTTTGAGTAAGCCATAAACAATGAATAAGAGTACATGGAGTCTTATAACATCATTTGAAACTATGATCATTTGGCATGAGACCATGGAGTCTTAGGAGAGAGAAATAGTGATGGAAAAGGCTTCCCACTAGTGGACTCAATTTTAGCTCCCAAATTGAATAATATTTGCACAAAAAACAATCCAAATCTCCTTGGCTTGATTACAATGATCACAGGGTCAAATTAGTACTCATGTACTTATTAGGGTTTTTTTAAAGGTTTATGCAGAGCTCTAATGGTGATAACAAGTCCAAATTATGAGTTTCAAGCCTTAGATTGTTTTGGATCAAGCATTTATACCTTTGCCTTTTGAGGGTCCAAAAAATATTAAAATTTATTGTGTCTTATGTGGTGTCATCATGGCATCTAGCTCATTAATATTTAAAAGTGATAATTTCCCTTTGAAAAAATCCTCTTTGCCTCATACTATCAGATTTACTTACACAGATCAATGTTGTCTATTAATCTCAATCTGAGGGATTGAATACCATTGGCTATCTTGTGATACTCCTCATGATTGTGACACTTGTCACTATCATGTTTGTTTTGGATTTATTAAAAAGTCCACCTTCATCTCACGTCATTGGATCTTCCTTGCCTAGAAGAATTTGCTTCATTTGATCTTGATCTAATGGATTATGTCCTTTGGTCTGTATATAATTTATCAGAATGTGTATGCTCAGCCACATACCATTGATATTTGAGAAGATGCTCAAACTTTATTTTATGGCCTATGGTTTTGACACTTGTCATTTCCACACTTACTCTGAGTTATTTTGCATCCCTACATTCTTTAAAAATTTGTGCAATATATGTTGCTTAGAAAAATTGATTCAAAAGGGGACCTAGGTTAAATATTAAATATGGCCTAAACATGGACCCAATTAATCTTGAAACATGGACTTAGTTTAATTTTTATCCTAAGGCTTGGTCATGTTTTTAAATACAACCAACCTTAGTCTAAAAATCCTAGCTTGATCTAAATAGTCACATGGTACCTTTGCTATAAGGCTTAACCTAAAGTCTTATCCTAAGGTTTATTGTATTTATTAATATGATAATAAAATTAGGCTAATACTTTACGTTGTCTTTGTTATTCGTGGACTTCTTTTATTTTAGGTTTCTAACTTTGGTCTAAATTTACTATGCCTTGGTCCATTTTAATTCATGGGGTCCCCTTTAATATGTTTATAACTTAGCTTAACTATTGTATCCTGAGTCCTTTATATATGTTGTCGATCTTAACTTCATTCTTGTTTTTAGGAGCAATGATCCACATTTTCTTAGACAAGATTGATCGAATGGCATGAGCTGAGTCAAGACTTCAATAGAGCCCAGGATGAAAGAGAGGGTGACAAGTGTCACCTTCTTGATAAAAGAATTTGGATCAACCAATGGCATTACATCCCTTGGATCTTTATCCAATGGTCCATGTTTCCTCATATGAGATAGATCTAATGGAGCATGACAAGTATTGATAATTTAAACCCAAACCAAAGAGTTAAATCCTGAGCATGTTCTTGATATCTATAGTCTGTGTGAGCCTAGCATAGTTGATTAAATGATTCATACAATGTTAAATTTTCAAATGTTTTATGGAGCTCTATGGGGGTGACAAGTGTCACCATCATGAGAGCCAGTACAGAGATCAAATAATGTGTGGGATCCTAGTACAAAGAGCATAGAAGCTCCAAGCAGTCACCATATGGCACACATAGCAAATAAGATGAACCCAAGAATGACAAGTGACAAGATTAGTAGTGAACATTGTGGACATGTTTAAAATTGATGTTCACATGCCCATTAATGATGTTCACATGGAAATAAAATGATGGTCATGAGGATGTTAATTTTAATAAATCAAAGATCCTAGATTATGTGTTTAAAAATGATGGTCATGTGCCCATCAAATAAGTTCATGTGGATGTCAAATGATGGTCCTAAGGATGTCAATTTTAACATAGTAGAGAATTTTGAAGATGAGTTTGAAATTGAATTTCACATGCCCATCAAAGATATTCATATTAACATCAAATGATAGGCATGTAGACATCAATTTTAAGACAACTACTTGGATCCAAATTCAAATGCAATGGTCATATTTTGAATAGTGATGAGCATAATGCCATGTGGATGCCATGAAAATACCACATCAAATCCATGTGAGCACAATCTGCCAAATTATAGACCTTGAAGACTTTGTGATATAAATGTAGGAATCTAATCTCACAATGTTTCAGCCCATGACAACCATTGGAGCACTATTAGAACCTATAAGAATGCCCTACCAAGGTGAGTTCCACAACAAAACCCTTTGAGCATTATTATTGACCTAAAGGGAGCTGAATTGTCACTTGTGTAAAGATAAGTTGAGCTAGAGTCCATTAGTGAGTAGTCTAGAAGGATTTATAACAATGATGGGGGAACCCTCCTATATCCCCGAACAACTTGGAGATATAAATATGTATGTATTGGGTAGCATCATAAAGTAATGAAGACCCTAAAATAATACTAGAGCACTTCATCAACTAGAGGGTTCTCAAAGTTAGAATATTCCTCATGTGGCTAAACCTTATCTGATGGAAATCCAAAATTTTCATTCAAACATTTTCATCCACACTATACTCAAATCAACACCAATGATTTTTTCAAATTTTATTATTAAGACATAAATCTGCTCATTCCACTTATTTTTTCAAGATTTGTATTCATTCAAACTAGGATCAATACTGATTTTAGTTAGTCTTGGATTTGTTTCTAAAATACAAATGATCTAATATTCATACTTTATCCAATTAATGAGCTTTGTCAAACTAGGATCAATACTGATTTCAGTCAATCTTAGATCTATTTCTATAAGATAAATGATCTAATTTTCATACTTTATCTAATTAATGAGCTTCATGACAAATGATCTTCATAAGACAAATATTAGTCTTAATAAGACAAATGATCTTCATGACACATTATTGAATTATAAATCACTTTACCCTTTTTTACATATTCCCTTAATCAATCATGCAAACAAAAATACCACTTATAATTTACTTCATCATTCAAATCTTCCCTTTAGGATCTCTTAGTCCTCCGACAATTATTCATCTATGGTTCCTTTCTTTGTTTGAGATATTTTTTCATACATTTAAACTTAATGATAATATTGTCACCTCTTTTCCATTCTCTTCTAGAGAAACCTATCCACCAACTTTTTTTTAAATCGTAGTTCTATAATATATTGAGGCCTTACTTTAAAGCCATGTATTTACGTCATATACATAATATTGATGGGTATTCAAGGTAGACTCACCTTAAATATACAACTTATCCTTACCTTCATTTGGTTTTATCAACTAATGAAACCTTTATCCCTATCTTCCTTTATTTGAACTTGCCTTTAATCTTGATCATCATTATCAACATACACAATCTTATAACTCAGATCTTATTTCATCAACTTAGTTTGAACATGGAATTGTGATAATAAGAAATAGAGACTGAGAGCGTAAATCCTTTCCTTCTCCTAGATAGTCTATACCATGAAATCACATTCAACACTTCTCAAATATTTTCTTGGAAATTTATATGAAGTTTGAGATCACTCAAGTTATAGAAAATTTTGTTCTTAAATCTTAGACAGATGTTCATATAGATTGATATTGGTTGCGAGTACATAAAAACAAATATTTTGATTCATATTAAAATAAATACCTATGTGGGATATGTATTCAAATAATATATTATTTTGTTTTGGTTTGTACAAGGCCAATTTGGGTATTGACTTCCTATATAGATAAAATGAGTCATTTTCTACTCTCTACAATTTGTTTAGAAAATTTAATCTCGATTTAGATTTCTCAGTTGTCCATGAAATGTGCCTCTTGGGAATACAATTACCATAATTTCCAAGATTAGAATGATTTTTTTTTTCAACATACAACCTCTATATCCATAGGTTTGAAATTTATAACATATTCAATGAAATTACGTCAAAATCAAATAGAATTAGACAAATTTTCCTTCAACCTATTATGACATACCCATATGTAATATTATACCTCTATGCATAACTGTAAATGATTGTATTATTTTATTTCACTATGAGAAGCTATTAATGGTAAAAATATTTCATCAAATGCATAATAAGTAGTTTTATCTTATCTTCATTCTAGTCTCTTACCTCTCATGTGAACCAAATCACATTATTCATTGTTATACCAGACTCAGTCATTCTTCATGAGATCTGTGAAGTCCTTGAATGCAAAATATCCTTCCCTTTATTGATAGGTTTTAAAAATTAACATATAATCCAATTTCATATATATACATACCTAGAGGCCTTTATTCACTTCTTCTAAACTCATGTACCTTCTTCTCTACGTCCTTGATAATATCTCTCATTTTTATATACACATAAATGTTTTTATTTGTCTCTTGTTGAACCTATCTTTCCTCAACCAATGCATAAATATAAGATTGTTGGTAAATAAGAAGATAAAGTATTCTTCTTAGCTTAGAATATACCTAATTTGTCTTCAACATAGCATTCTAGACAACTCATGAGGTGCTTGTCACCTTTTCATAGGTAAATGACCTTTTAAAACATAGTATTGACCTTTTAAGGTCATTATATAGGTCCTACCCTTACAATTTTAGAACTTATTGTTCTTCACAGGAGGACGCATTTGATCAAAATTAATCCTTATATATAAAATTTTCATAGATAATTTGATGCTCCTACATCATTATCCATTTTAAAAGTGGAATAATTTATTTATAAAGGCATGTGTTGTTTGTAAAATTCACCACCTATAGATCACTCCATTGGGAAAATCTAGTGTATTTTTAGAACATTTATGGAAAGGATAGTTGTCCCTATAACTATACTTTTTTAATTGGTTAGGACTGACCAACATGCTATCAGAAACACCAAAAAACACATCTCACAACTAGAATTCAAAATTGAAGTTAGTAAGCAATCATTTTAGTCTTAATAAATTGGAGAAATAAACCAAAGGATTTGAGTGGAGAAATAAACTCACTAGTAAAAATATTCACTAGTGCTTTAGCTTAATTTTAAATAGAAGAATTGTATATCACTAATTTAAATTATAGCTCAAAATCCCTGATGGTTAACTAAAATTTGATGGTCATTTCGTAAAGTAGAACATACTCGATTAATTTATATAATTTATATGTAAATTAACAATTTGTATACTTTTTATAACCAAGTTCAAAGGGATTTAAAATTAATCATTCACATTTACTTGAAATTAATTAATTTTCCATCTAATTTATAGCCAACTATCCTGTACCAAGTGTCATCTATAACATCAAATTTAATTCGTGTGATTTATCAACAAAGCTAGCTAGAAAATTAACAATTCACATTACTTAAAATATATCGATTGTCCATCTACTTTACTGCCCCATGTCCCATTCCAAGTGTTATTTACAACACTAAATTTTATGCTCTATGATATGTGATTTACTCTTCTTGATATGTGATTACAACTTTTAATTTAATACCCATCCTACCAAACATTATTAATGTGCGATAGATTTTCTCTTCAAAGTAATATACCTCATCTAATGCGTATATGGTGAAGAACCACAAGTTTTAAATCCATACCAATGATCACATTTTTGACCTCATAATATTAAATGAGGCAAAAAATCAACTCATTTTCATGTTATGTGGCATTATACACCATGTTAAAGGCATAAAATTTCATTTAATTTTATTAAAAATATAATATTATTTCTATATATTAAAAATATATAGATGTATTGAAATATATTATACTGAAATAAATAATAAATAATATTGATTTGTAACCTATATTAACATATATATTATATTATATTATATAATAATATTGATTAAAATTAAAATATATTTTATAAAGTATATAATTTATATATAATATTAATATTTAATTAATTAGTTTAATATATAAAAATATTATGATATATATTCTATGTCAGTTATACTTATTTAATAATTAATATAATTTGTTTGTTTGTGTGTGGGGGGGGGGTGTAAGAGGGGTTATGTGAAGTGAAAGAGTGTAAATCAATAATTAAACATACTAGTTAATCCAAACCCATGACAATTTCAAAATAAGTTCATATAAAATAATTATCGGTAGAAACCTATCAAGATCTAAATCACCATGAAATGCATTAGTCTATTATGGCTTGCATTATTCATGTAAAAGTATAGCCTCTTAGCACAATCACTATGTCAAAATTGTAACTCCCTTGGTTTTGATTAGGGGTAATCTGTATTCTTTGGATAAGGAGAACAGTTGTGGGTGATCATGTTTTGTCTTCATGATTGCAATGGAGAAATTGCTTTTGTTACAATGGCACTAAAAAAATTAGAAGAGACCAAGAAGAATTTTGGGTTTATAAATATGATAAAAAAATGAAGTGGACATATATATTCAAAAGACAAAATTTATTCTAATGTGTATGCCTACTATTATACTACCAGGTCCACTTGTTTCTCCTAATAATTAATAATTTTACATCTTTAAAAAATATAGATGAAGCTCCACTTGTTATGCAAGAGCCTATTATTTATAAATCATTACCATTAGTTCCAATGTTCCATGATGATAATTAATTTTATTTCCATATTTGAACTTCTATAATTTTCATTATACCATGGTCTTGTAGCAGATTATTGAACATTTTCTAATTTTGATGATCCCTTGGATGTGATCCAAAACCCATGGTAGGAGACCCATCAAGTGTAATTTGTTGTGCTGAGTCTATTGCTATTTTATTGGAATGAAATTCCATAAATTGAACAAATCTACATTTAGATACAATGTATAATGAATAGTCTATCTATAGAAATACTATATATAGTAAGTATTCTAAGGTAGACTGCTTATGCCCTCATATAACCATAATTTAGATAAGCACATAAAATCCTTTTCTAAGGGGTATTTGAGTTACTAGGTATGATTTTGTGTCACTTATTTTAATTACCATTTTGGGGTTGAATTCATCTCCAAATATTAGTTTGTAAGTTTAAGAAAGGTGACTCACCCTCACAAGTATTTGGATTAGTGAATTAAATTATATAAAAGGTATACTTAGGGGGGATAAAAATTAAGGATTCAAATCCCTTTTAGAAAATTTATTTATGTTACATCTTCAAACAATGTGGATGAAACTCCACTTATTATGCAAGAGACTATTATTTCTAAATCATTAGCATATTCTCTATATATAAATTGCAACTTCTTTAATTTTGATTGAGGGGCATCTATATTTTATGGATAAGGAGTTTAATTTTGGGCATTGTTTTTTTGTCTTGATTATTTAAATAGATAAATTACTTTTGTTACAATGGTGCTAAAAAAATTAGAAGTGGCCAAAAAGAATTTTGGGTTTAGAAATATGATAAACATTTGAAGTGGATATATATGTTTGAAAGACACCATCTAATACAATATGTATGCCTACTATTATACCACTAGATCCAATTGTTTATACTAATAATTAATAATGTTATATCTTCAAAAATATGGATGAAACTCCACTTATTATGCAAGAGCCTATTATTTCTAAATCATTACCATCGGTTCCAAAGTTCCATACTGATAATTTTTCTTCTATTTCCATATTTGAACTTATATAATTTTCATTATACTATGGTATTGTAGTAGATTATAAAACATTTTCTAATTCTAATGATCCCTTGAATGTGATCCAAAACCCATGGTAGGAGACCATCAAGTGTAATTTGTTATGACGAGTCTATTACTCTTTTTATTAGAATGAAATTCCTTAAATTATTCAAATCTACACTTAGATACAATCTATAAATGGATCAAAGTATATATATATATATATATATATATATATATATATATATATATATATATATATATATATATATATATATATATATATATATATATATATATATATATATATATATATATATATAGTAAGTGTTTTAAGGTAAACTGCTTATACCCTCACATAACCATATTGATTTAGATAATCACAAAAAATCATTTCCCAAGAGGTCATTGAGCTACTAGGTACAATTTTGTGTCACTTATTTTAATTACCATTTTGGGGTCAAATTTGTCTCCAAATATTAGTTTATAAATTCAAGAAAGATGACTCACCCTCAGAAGTATTTGAATTGGTGATTTAAATTATCTCAAAGGTATTTTAGGGCGGGCTAAAAATTAAGGAGTCAAATCCCTATTTAAAGATAGTTTGATTATGCTACATATTCAAAAAAATGTGGATGAAACTCCACTTATTATGCAAGAGCTTATTATTTATAAATCATTAGCACAATATCTATGTCAAAATTACAGCTCCCTTAATTTTGATCAGGGGCATCTATATTTGATGGATAAGGAGCTCAGTTGTGGGTGATCAGGTTTTGTCTTCATGATTGCAATAGAGGAATTGCTTTTGTTACAATGGTGCTAAAAAAATAGAAGTGACCAAGAAGAATTTTGGGTTTAAAAATATGATAAATTTTTTGAAGTGGACATATATGTTCTAAAGACACCATCTATTCTAATGTGTATGCCTAATATTATACCATCATATCCACTTATTTTTACTAATAATTAATAATGTTACATCTTCAAAAATTTGGGTGAAATTCCACTTATTATGCAAGATCCTATTATTTATAAATCATTACCATCAGTTCCAACGTTCCATAATGATAATTTTACTTTTATTTCCATATTTAACTTGTATGATTTTTATTTTACTATGGTCTTGTAGTGGATTATTGAACATTTTATAATTCTGATGATCCCCTTGATGTGATCCAAAACCCATAGTAGGAGAACTATCAAGTGTAATTTATTGTGATGAGTTTGTTGTTTTATTGGAATGAAATTCCCTAAATTATACAAATCCACATTTAGATACAATCTATAAATGGATCAAAGTCTATATATATATATATATATAGACTTTGATCCATTTATAGATTGTATCTAAATGTGGATTTGTATAATTTAGGGAATTTCATTCCAATAAAACAACAACAAACTCATCACAATAAATTACGTATATATATATATATATATATATATATATATATATATATATATATATATATATATATATATATATATAAAGTTTTCTAAGATAGATTGTTTATGCCCTCAAATAACCATATTAATTTAGATAAGAGCACAAAATCCTTTCCCAAGAAGTATTTGAGTTACTAGGTATGATTTTGTGTCATTTATTTTAATTACCATTTGGGGTCAAATTCGTCTCCAAATATTAGTTTTTAAATTCAAGAAAGGTGACTCACCCTCACAGGTATTTAAACTGGTGAATTAAGTTATCTCAAAGGTATTCCAAGCTGGAGGGCCTAAAAATTAAGGAGTCAAATCTCTATTTAAAGACAATTTGCTTATGTTACATCTTCAAAAAATATGGATGAAACTCCAATTATTATGTAAGAGCCTATTATTTATAAATCATTACCATCATTTTAAAAGTTCCATGATGATGATTATACTTTTATTCCAATATTTAAACTTCTATAATTTTCATTGTATGTCTTGTAGCGGATTATTAAACATTTTTCTAATTCTGATGATCCCTTGGATGTGATCCAAAACCCATGGTAGGAGACCCATCAAGTGTAATTTATTGGGACTCGTATAAGTCAGGGATTGACCAAATATGATTAGGGGTTGCTTACAGGTTTAGGGAGAATTTGATATGAGTTGAAAGTTAGCCAACTTTGTAATAAGAAGCACCAAAGGCTTTGTGAATCTATTATTTTTTTTCAAGATGTATTTTGCAATATAGCTCACTGTGGCACCGTCATGTTCACTATTTGATTGGTATCACATTTTGTTTCACTTACATTAACATTTTAAGATGGTTTGATCTTCAATTTTCATGTATTAGATGGCATTAATATAGTGGCCCCAAACTTTACTAGCTTATCTAGATGAAATATGGACTTTGTCATGATGTTTGGAATGAAGAAAAGTAACATTTCTTTCTGCCCTCCCCTTCCTTTTGCTTCTTTTTAAACAAGATCTCTTTAGCTTAATTCTCATTTTAAATATCCATCTTAGTGTAGTTATTGGATTATTTCTTGATAATAATTCACTATTGTTAGCGTATATACTTCATAGTTTGCATAAGATCTTCTATTTGGGCATGGTGTACAAATACATGTACATTAATAACTATGCATTACAAAAAACCATCAACACATCTCCAAATCACTTTGTGACACCTATAGTAAAAAACACCAAGAAACACATCTCACAATCAAACTTCAAAATTGAAGTTAGTAAGCTATCATTCTGGTCTTAATAAACTAGAGAAATAAATAAAGGATTTGAATGGAGAAATAAACTCACTAGGATAGATATTCAATGGCAAGTTAGCTTAATTTGAATCTATTCAATAGAAGGATTATGTATCACTAAATTGAATTAAATCTCAAAAGACCTGATGGTTAACTAGAATTTGATGATCATTTTGTAAAGTAGAATAGACTTGATTCCTATGCATAATTTGTATATAATTTAATAGTTTTAAGACTTTTTATAACCAAGTTCAAAGGGCCACAAAATTAATCATTCATATTTACTTGAATTTAATTGATTTTCCATCTACTTTACTACCAAATATCCCATGCCAAGTTTTATCTACAGTATAAAATTTAATACTTGTGATTCATCAACTAAGGTACCTAAAAAATTAATTGTTCTCATTACTTAAAATTAATCGATTATCTGTCTGCTTTACTGCCCCATGTCCCATTCTAAGTGTCATCTGCATCACCAAATTTTATGATTTGTGATATGTTATTTAACCTTACTAATACATGATTATAACTTATAATTAATTTCCCATTGCCTAGCAAATATTATTAATATTCAATAGATTTTCTCTTTTAAGTAATTTACCTCATCTACTATGCACATGGTGAAGCAACATAGAGTTTTAAATCCATACTAGTGTTTACATTTTTGACCCCATAATGTTAAATGAAATATAAAATCAACCCATTTTCATGTTACATGGAATTATACACTATGTTAAAGGCATAAAAATTCATTTAATTTTATTAAAAATATAATATTATTTCTATACTATTAACAATATATAGATGTATTGAAATGTATTATACTATAATATATAATATATACTATTGATTTATAACATATACTAAATGATATAATAATATTTATTAATATTAAAATATATTTTACAAAATATATAATTTATATATAATATTAATATACAATTAATTAGTTTAATATATAAAAATATTATGATATATATATTATATGTCAATTATATTTATTTAATGACTAATATAATTTGTGTGTGTGGTGAGGGGGGGGGGGGTTAAGAGGGGTTATGTGAAGTGAAAAGTGTAAATAAAAAAATTAAACCTACTAGTTACTCCAAACCCATGACAATATCAAAATAAGTTCATCTAAAATAATTGTGGGCACAAACTCATCGAGATCAGAATCACCATACATGGCTTGCATTCTTTGCATAAAGAGATAGCCTCTTAGCACAATCACAACTTCAAAATTATAACTCCCTTGGTTTCAATCAAGGGGCATATGTATTCGCTAGATATGGAACTTAGTTGTGGGTGATCAGTTTTTGTCTTGGTGATTGCAATGGAAAAATTAATTTTGTTACAATGGTGCTAAAAAAATAGAAGTGATTAAGAATAATTTTGGGTTTAGAAATATGATAAAAATTTGAAGTGAACATAAATGTTTAAAAGACACCATCTATTCTAATGTGTATGGCTACTATTATATCACCACCACTTATTTCTCCTAATATTAATAATGTTAGATCTTAAAAAAATGTATATGCTCAGGAGTTGCTAATAGGTGTAAGGAGAGTCTGATATGAGTTGACACTTAGCCAACTTCATAATAAGAAGCACTGAAGGCTTTTTGAATATAGTATTTTTTTATGAGATAAATTTTGTAATATAGCTCACTATGGCACCATCATGTTCACTATTTGATTGGTATCACATTTTGGTTCATTTAGATTAACATTGTAAGATGTCATTATCTTAAATTTTTATGTATTGGATGAGGATAATGTAATGGCCCCAAAATTTAATAGCTTTTTTAATGCAGGGAGTTTCATTTTCTCGATCATGCTCAGTATCACCTAGTTGTTTTTCATAAATTGAAAAGTGTAGTGCCACATAATGTGTTAGTAAGGGATGAAATGATACCTATAATGTAATATGGTTATGCAAGACATATTTTGAATCAAGCACATAATTTGGATGTTTTTTAGGTGTTCTTCTCAATGAAAGAGTTTTTTTACTCCAATGCTTTAATAATTTGTAATTAACATTGTGAAAATTCCCCACCTTGGTTCCTTTACCTTGATTTATAATATTTTGTATCAAATACAAATCTTAATATATAAATACATCTATAAAAGGATTAAAGTTTAGTTCATAATAATATATGAAAATCTATTTATAGACATACTATATAAATAGAAAGTATTCTTGTGATAGCTAGAAATGATCTTGGTCATCATATAATGGAGCAATCAGTCATCAAAATGCCTTAGAAATTATTTCCAAATGAGTCAGTATATGAAAATAGAATTGATCATCTTGGGATGTACCAATTAATCGTAAAAATGCCCTAGTAGTTAAAAAGATTTCCAAATGAGTATGTTGCTAATTTATTGGAATGAAATTCCCTAAATCATATAAATCTACGTTTAGATACATTCTATAAATATAAAGTCTATATATATAAATATTATATATAGTAAGTGTTTTGAGGTAGTTGAAAATGGTTTTGATCATCTTGTGATGTAACACTTTGTAGTAATCTAAATCTACTCAAACATCCAACTACCTACGTAATATCTAGAGACATTATAAATAAATGCAATAAATGAATTCATAATTCAAATCAACATTATAATCCTAAAAATAAATTCTCTAAATCATGATTAAATGAAATATGTAAAAATGAAGATTGGATTGATTATCTTAAACTCAAAATTTTGACATAATATGTTGTCATGATAATGGACTATTGATGATGCATTAGATTGGCATGGAGACTAGACCTGATCACTTTAATAGTTGGACAAATTTTCTAGATGATTTTTAGTTAGATCCAATAGAAGAATGGATTTGTTTAAATAGAAAGAGGAGGGAAGGATCAACGGTTAAGATTAAAAGTTGGCTTGGGGAGATCAAGGGTTGGGGATTAGGCTCATAGAGAGGAGGGGTGAGAATAGAGAGAATTCTAGAATTGGAGAATTATATAATCTTATTCGGGACTAATTAGGATTAGGTAGGGGATTAGATAGGGACTAGGTGGGTGATTAGGTATTATGGGTGTAGGAGAGCCTAGGAATAGGTTAGTGTGGGTAAGTAGGTTGGCCATGGGAATTTAAAATTCCCAAATAATAGATAAGTGGGAATTAAGATAAGATAATGGGGATTTCAGATCTAAACTAATTGATTAGTGGGGATGGATAAGGTTAGTAGATTGTAAATAATGAAGGGGGACATTAGATAAATAATTAGAAATGGGTGATAAATTAGTGGGATGAAAGGGGATAAATTATATAAGAGAAATTAGTGTTGACTAACAATATTATTAGTGATATTAAATGGTGAGTGAATTTATATGCATACATATTGGGATGTACCAGTTAATGGTCAAAATTCCCTTGAAAATATTCCAAGAGATATACTTAAATCTTGTGTTTCATAAGTAATATAATTTATATAATCTTGATAAATAAAGTTTTTGTGATAGATGTATTGAAATATGTTTTTCAAGAGGAGTAAAGTTTCTTGGATTATAGTTTCTATTTAAATATAATTGATCTAACATAGATTTTATTTGGCCACGCATTTTTGACCCCAATATTGGACTTCAAAGTTGAATTACTTATGTTGTTGGGGATTGAGATATCACATGACTTATTGTCATGAATGAAAAGTTAATGTTTATAGATTGGAATGGTGTACACTGCTTATGACCTCACATAACCATAATTTATATAAACCCATAAAATCCTTTCCTAAGTCTAGGTCTTTTAGTTACTAAGTATGATTTTGCGTCACTTATTTTAATTACCATTTTGGGGGCGAATTCGTCTCCAAATATTATTTTGTTAATTTAATAAAGGTGACTTGATCTCACATGTATTTGAATTGGTGAATTAAATTATCTCAAAGGTATTCTATGGGGGAAAAAAATTGAGTAAAATCCCTATTAGACAATCTAATCATGTAATTTAATGAACAAATATAAATAAACTTTTTGAATTAGAATAATTATAATGAATAATAAAAGTTTGTAAATATTGTTATATTCAAAAACTATATGAGTTTATTATTTATTTTTATTTATGTTTAAATATTTAATTATTTTTATTAAATAATGTACATTGTTTAAATGTTTAATATGTTTAAATATATAAATATATTTTTAAAATAATTTTTAAATATGTTACAAATTTTTATATAAACTTTTAAATTATTATAGAATTAAAAATTCATGTGTGATTCAAAATTAGGGTTAAGTTTATATTTTTATCTTTCCATTATTTTCTCTTAGTTTTTCTCTCTTTTTTGAAGGCCAAAAAACATTTTTTTATTGACTGTTACATTAATTGTGGTGTTAGTGGCGGAAGTGTTGAACTCATTTTTCACTATCATTTTTGCAGGTGCTTCTTGTCAGATATTTAATCTATGTAATGTATTATTTTATTGTATCTAAAATGTGTGATTTTTTTAGATTGACATGACCCTGTTATTCATTGTTTACTGATTTAAGTTATGAAATCATTGAGATTTGGATAGACTTGGATTTTTGTTATGAAATGGTTGAGATAATGAAATGGTGGAGATTAGTATTGTTTAGTGCTTACTTATAATCAGTAGGGACCTACATGGTGAATGTGAGGGAAAAACATATATTTTTTATTAACTGTAAGTAAATAATGAAATGACTGAGATAATGAAATGGCTAAGATAATGAAATATATTTAGTATCTCAGTAGCTTTAATACTAGTATAATGAAAAAATTATGTTTAATATTACTAGTATAATGAATATACTTATACTTTGTGTACATGACTTCTTGACGCCTAGACAAGACAACCACTTTAAAGATAATGGGATGAGTGTTATAATGATCCAATTGGTTAGGATGATGAAAATGAGGGATTTAAATGGGAAGGGATGGAATATCTAGTTGGTTAGGTTGAGGTATAAGAGCAAGGTCTTGAGTGACATATGGAAGAGGGTACTCATGATGATACCAAAAAGTCTCACCTACATCATACTGCTCATTTGAACTAGTGAATTAGGAAGACATGAAGTTATAATAACCCTCAAATTGGATAAGGACAAAGTAAAAAAGTTCTTAGTGATTATTATTCTTGGGAAAATTTTAAAAGTTGGATTGAAAAACCTTAGGATTTGGTCGAGTCTATTTGGTTGGCTATGACTAGTCAATTTAATCCATAAATAAAATGAGATATGATGAGGTTAGACTCAAAGATAAGGAATAGAAAAAGGGAGGCTTAGATCTAGATGTATAGAGGTTGTAGGCTTAGTGTGCTATGATGCAAATGGGTCTCACTATTGATGATTATATTAGGTATTTTTAATTGTAAATAATGTTAAGTTTTTAAATGATAAGGTTTTGGATGGGAGAAAAATAGAAAAGTTATATCCTAAGTTTTGAGTTAATGTCACACTGCATGTTGTTTGTTGGCATGGGAACATGTACTCTAGGGAAATATCCTACTCTATGAGATTAACTTGTTCAATAAGAATCATCCAAGAGTGAGGTAACCTTGTTAAGATTTGTAAGTGTGTTTTCTTGTTTTAATTTGGTTTATGAAAATTTAATTTCTATTTTTAAAGGTTGAAATCAAATTTTAGATTGGTTTTGTTTGGATAAGATTTTTGAGTTTTCGATAAGGATTTGAAAATTAAAAAAAAAACTACAATACTTACTAAAATAAAAGTTATTTAAAATAAAATAAATCAAATCTTTTTTTTAAAATTATTTTCTTGATATTTTATGAATGCAATAAAGTTAATACTGAAAATTCAACTAACAATGGAGCTGTTGTTTTTTAACTTTACCTTTGTTTTTAAGAATGTAAACTTTCACCTACATACACTACAATGGATGTTTTTATTTATTTTAATTTTCAAATAAATAAAAATTAAAACATAATTGAAATTTTAAACTAGACTATAAAAAATTGAAACTAGATCTAAAATTTAGATTTTATGTGTGCAAATACAATCTCTAAGTTCTCAAGATCAAGTCTATCTATACAATCTAGTATGCTAGTTATTTGGTATTTTGATTGTTTTGTATGTAACTAAGTGATATGTGAATATATTAATAAAAATATAATTTATAAATTATAATTAATTTCTTTACTGTTCAAATAAGCAAACAATTTTTTTGTGTAAACTTTCTTTTTGTTTCCTAGTTTCTGTGCATGTAAGTTTGTTAGTATTTTTTTATGTATGTGAATGTGTGCTATGAAAAATGAAATAAAATGGTGTTGATTGGATAAATATAATTTTAATATTAAAATATATATAATATATCTAATGTAAATACTACTACTACTACTCTTTAATATTTATAATGTGTGAATGAAAGTAAGATGAAACTAGCTTTTTAATGCAAGGAAACAAAGAAGAAACCTTTTTTTTAAAGTTTTTGTGAATCAAATTTCAAATAATATTTTTTTATAATTAATAATAAAAAATATAATATAATATATTAAACACATAATAAAATAATCCTCTAACAAGACAAAAGATTATATAAAGTGAAGGAGAATTAGTTGAGGAAAATGTTGAATCCTTAGGTAACTAAATCCTTGATATGTCACTTAATGATGACCTAAAAAATATTCATCAAGAGGGGATTAAAATAAAATGGAAGAATAAATAAAATTAGGAGGAATAATATATTTTAAATATGCATAGTTGATCATGAACAACAAAATACCAGTTGCACACTCAAGCTCCTTTCTCCAACTTGTGCAAATGAGCAAAAAATTACTACAAATTGAGGGTAAGTTCTTAAAAATAATAGAAGGTTGATCATGGATATATGAAATATTTTAAGATTCAATATATAGTTTAATTTTTAGAGTCAAAATTCAAATAAAAGTGAAATAATTTTAAGGAAAAATAATAAGTTGTGACTTAGAGTTAACTAATGCCAAACTAGGAGCTTGTTTGAGTTAACTTGGAGGTGGTGGAGATTGGCATGATCAATTATAAATGTATATAGGGAAATTATAAAGGTGAAGTCAATATAAAATTATCAAAAATATAAATGAAATCATGAAAAATGCATGAAAACTTGAGTCTTGGGAGTTAGTTTCAAAAATGTTTCTACAATAATGAAACCTCCAATCTATGCAATTAAAAGTTTTGAAACCATTTTTACAAAACCATTATCCAATTGAAAAATACCTAAGTCATTAGTTAATGTCATATAATTGTTAGGATAATTATTAAGTAGTTTCATGAAGGAAATACGGGAAATAGTTTTTATGAGATCAAAGAGATAATCATAGTTCCCCATGGGTTTAGGGTTTAATTGAACATCATTCTCTTAGACATTGGTGAAATAAGGAACATGGGGTTAATATTCCATTACATGATTTTTGATGTTTGTGTCCTCATTTATTTCTAACTCGATGACACTTATCATCCTTATCTTTCCATAAGATCCTAGGTAACATACCACATTAGGGTTTGGTTGTGTGTATAGATAAAGGCTTTGGCATCATGAGTCCTAACTGAAAAGGGTTGGTTGATAGGGTTGCCTCATGGCACAATTTTATTATTTTGTTTTTGGTGGCTAGGGAATAGGTTATGGTATATACACAATCTGTCATACTAAGGTGCCATAGGATGTGTCAAGTAAGGTTGAGGATTTAAATTTTCTCTTCCCAAAAACATGTCTCGAAATGTTTTTCATTGGTCCTTAAAGAGTTTACGGATGAATTTATCATACTTCCCACATGTGGGACTATCATGATATTGTGAAAAATATAATACACATTGGGATCATAATCTCTTATTTTTATAATTATGTTGATAAAACCTTTGTTGATTATCTTTTGGATATAAACACTGGTTTTAAAATTTATAAATTTGGTTTTAGTCAAGATATTGATACTAATTTTGATATTGATTTACATGAAGTGATGGGTAGTTAAAATATGATATGTGTACAATAGGTGAATGGTTTGGATTTATCATATACCCGTTATCACTATTTTTATTATTTTTTACAATTTGAATTTTATTATTTTAAAAAAAAATTGTCTTCTTGGGTTAGTCCATTACACAATCTATGGTAGAATTTTAGTTATAGTTTAAAATATTTGGACATGAGTTGGGGTTATTTTTATTAGTTTTCTTATAACCCCCACTATATTGGTTAGGGGTAAAAATTCTTCCATTTTATCCACAAGTCATTTGACCACTATATATAGCCACTTGGTTTATTCTAAGCACACCCTCTAGAACTTATTCATAAGATCTATATGTAAACTTCTAGATGAATTCTCTAGTTTATTTGTTAAGAGAGTGTAATAAAATATCATACAAGTCTCTTTGGTCCATGTGTGGGTCACTATTAGAGGAATACATTACTTTCATCCACCTTTCAATTAAGTGGGAATTTGATTCATTAAGATCTTGCTTAATGTGTAGGAATTCTTGTATGCTAGTCTATAACAAATTCAAAGAGATAATATTTCCATAGTCTATGACGTAAGATGTTAAGTATTTTTAGATAAAACCATGTAATATTTTTTAGATCAAAATTTAATCTCAGACTCCATGAACCATCATCATGATAAGAGAACAAAATTATTATCAACTTGAAACAACTTGTTCATTTCAAATAATTTTACAAACTTTTCCATAAGTTGGTGGAAAGAATGGTTACAAGCCTTAGGGAGGTAGTAATACTAGTATAATGAAATATATCTAATATAATGAAAAATTAGTGGTAATCAATAATAATATATCTCAATAGCTCATAATACTTATTCTTCATATTCATATTATACAGTGGTTGAAAATAAGAAATAAGTTTCTTTGCTTCTGGAAATTGTGGTCTGATGCATAACCCATTGGTGCTTTATAATTCCATAAATATATTATTGTCATATTTCCATTCCATTTGGTTATTTAGAGTGGATAAATATATTATTGGCTTGTTTTTATTCCATTTAGTTCCTTAGAGTTGAAATTTATTATTGCCCTGTTGCCATGCCATCTAGAAGTATGTCAATCAGTCATATCCAATTACAAGTGTAAGAATAATTGTCCTTTCTACAAAAGTTATAGATACACCAAAATTTTATAAGTGGACTGATCTATAGGTAATGTGATTACAATTTTCACATGCCTTTACCAAAAAATAATATTCTATTTTGAAAATATTACAAAGTTATGCAACTGAATATTTCTAACTTGAGGTCCATGTGTCAATGTAATTCCTTATTTTTGTTGAAGAATATTAATCCTATAGTGTTACTCATTGATAAACTAGAGGTCAAAAATAGGCTTTAGGAAGAGATCCTTTCCATGATCTTCCAAGTCCTTAAGGTCCTTAATTTTATTTATTACTTTCTTGATGCCCTTGACCATTTTCTCTTTAGATGACAAAAGTAGTCCCATGGTCCTCTTATTATCCTATGTTGTTTGGGATTGACCTTGGCTTATCACCTACTACATAAACTAAAATTTCCTATATCTAATCTCTTCATCATTTATAAGAATCAATGAGATGAGGGTTTTGCATTTTTTAATCAAACTATCCAAGATATGTGACATTCCACCTTCCTATTTTTGAAGTCCTTGGATAGGTCCTCCATTCATTTGACTTAGTTGCTTAGGGCTTCAATATTATCTACCAATATGTCCATAACCATATTAAAATATTCTAAGATGATATTCCTAAATTTAGGGACTACGTTCTTGGTTAAATCCTTGATCAAGTCTTTGACTTGATAGCTTGAAGCCTGCTATTAGCCAACTTGGCATGTAGCCTTAGTGATTTACTTTTCCATTGCTTCCTTCCTAGTTCTAAATAACTTAAAGTAATTGAAAATGTTAGTCATGGTGTCCTCAAAGTTCCTAAATCTATCTTCATGGATTGATAAGACAACAATTTCCTTCAGATTCTTGTTTTATTGTAAGAGGCCCTTGATCATGGTTTGAAACTACTAAAATTGGGCCTAGGCTACATCAAGGATCTTTTCTTTGAATATCATGTCTTCTACTATCTTTTTTACTTCAAAAAGGGTCAGACATATGAATGGATCTATCTTTTCAAGGGTGAATTCCTCACCTATGACTATAGCCTTCTTTTCAATCACTCTTTCTAGATAGGTAGTCTCTAGATTAAACTAAACTCCCATTGATGATTGAGTCACTTTTGGAAGATCTAGAGTTTCTATTTTTTTGCCATTTGACTCTCTTGAATCCATCATACTTTGTTATTATTATTTTTAAAAATCCAAAATTAGTGGCTTAAGATCATCATGCAAAGTTATATTGATAGAATTTGTTATTGCCCAGGGATGGTGCAAAGTAGGAAATTTTTACAATTTTCTATATAGAGATCATTGTGGATGGTTGGGCCTTGTAACACATTATCTTAACTAAATATGTTGACCTCATTAAAGGATGAGTGAAGGTTAGTCTGGGTTTCTTATTTCTTTTTGTAACTAATGCTAACTCAACTTTCCTCTTTGGGGTTGGTGTGGTAACAGGGGCCAAATCCATTTTCATTTCTTTCCCTTTCTCTTCTTTTAATTCCTCAACCTGAGCTTCCTATACTTGGAAATATTATTCATTTGAATAATAGCCTAGATAAAAATTTTAGTTCATATTTTACTATTTCACCAAGATCTAATTCAACTAAGTCAATGAATTCAATTGGTGACCCTGGTTCTTCAAGCTGGGCTGAAGATGATGCTACCACACTAGGTCTCCTTTCTTAAAGTCTCTATTCAATTTGTGCCCTAGAATTTTGGATATTTTTTTATTATTTGGATATGTGGGAGGAGGTATAGAGGATTGACCCCCTATAAAATGGTACTACCTTAGACTGAGTTGCCATATATCATCATTCCCTTTATGATCTCTCATCAATATAGTCTCTGGGTTGATGTTGTGCTTTTTTAATCTTACCAAGACCTTAGTGAAGGATGATTAATTTATTTATATTGAGTCATAGACACTAGGAAGATGTTCATATAACACACTTATGATTTTTTCTTTCAAATTCCCCACTACCCTTCCTTGGGGATCCCATTATCTTAGTTCATCATGTTGTAGTTTGAGAGAGGCTTTATGTCTAGAAGTAGCCTCAATATTATCCCATTACTGAAATACAATCTTGCCAATGGTCATGGGTAGGGTATGAAGTAATATTTTACTTTTACTTTTACATACACCATCTACACCATTACATATCTGGTATATTACCTCTTGCTTAGCTAACTTGTTTGGCACATGCATTGGTAGCTTAAGTGGGGTGCATTGGGTCCCCTCAATTATAATGATTGTGTAATCTAGGTAAAATAATATGTAATTTATGGATTCAATTGAATTTTTGACTAAATGAGTAACTCTTGCCATTGGGTTTCCAATTATGGCATCAATCAAGGCCAGATAGACACAATCACAAATGAAATGAATGTGGTACATGTACTTGAATATGTGAAACTTTGAGTAGAATTGGGATACTATGTGTGTCTCCTCAGGTGCCCATACTCTAAAATTAAGGATCTTGGTAGTGTTAAGGAAGGCATCTAATAGGTAGGAAATCATGTAGAACTAGTTCCTAGTCCTTTTCCTGACTATAGAAATCTGCCTACACAAACATGTGATAACAATGTTGCCAATGGAAGGGGTGAGTTCCTTCTCAACCATAAAATATACTAGGGGCACCTAGATTGTATCAACATAAGTGGTGGTGGGATTTACACACAACCTATTCATTAAAGTCATAATTATTTTGATCCCATCTCAGAATTAGCTAATAAGGATGCTGTTATTAAGATCAGAGAAGACTTGATTTCTAGAGCATAGCCATGGAGTTAGGATAGTTTTTAAGTAATTTTTCTTGGGCCATTCATTGATTGTGGCTATATATACTTGAGGATTAGGAAAATCATATTAGTTCTCAGAAGTAATGGGAGAAATATAAGATACACTTTTACAAGTACATTCATTGAGCAGCATGCCCTTTTCAATCTTACAATATTGAAAAATAGGGGAGACAACATGTATGCAATGAAGTACCTATGGTTTCCCTATAGTATGATGAAGGCCTTTCATTTGAATGAAAACTAGGTCATATTACCTCCTCTTGATTGATGTGTTCTTATCATATTCGTTGGTGATGGTAGGTAGCTCCTCAATCATCCAAAAAATATTGGACCAATTGTTGTCTCTCATATTTAAAGCCACTACATTGAATTTTGTGTCCATGAAGATTCTTCCCTTTGTTTCTAAGGTTAAATAGAGTTATGCACTCTTTTTAGCTTTCATGGTTATGAATTTTTTCAAATTGATCATTGGTGGTCTATAGTTTGATCTTGGACTCAATTTCACTTGCTCAAATGATGATTTGATCTCCCAAACTCAATTGTGATGAACTTTGGATTAAATTAGGGTTTTTATAGACATTAGGGTTCTTCTAAAAGTCCTTTTAGAGCTTTAATGGTGGTAACTATTCATACTTAAGAAGTGATTTTGTGCCTTAGATTTTATTTAGATTCTTATATTTATACGTTTTCCCTATTTGAGCCTACAATATCTTCAAATTTGTCATTTTATGTCTATGTGGCATCATCATGGCATCTATATGGAATTTTAATGACAAATTTTCTCATTAATGTTTAAAATTTGATCGGTGACTTTGGATTTGGATCCAAGTAGCTGTCTTAAAATTGACATCCTTGTAATCATCATAAGATATACATGTGAATGTCTTTGATGGGTGTGTGACCATCAATTTTAAACATGTCATCAAGGCTCTTACTATCTTAAAATTGAAATCCTTGTGACTATCATTTGATGTCTACATAGATGTCATTGATGGGTGCATGATCATCAATTTTAAACATGTCTTCATGACTATTTTTCATGTTTGCCATTTTTTGATTCTAAGCTCTACATCTTGTTAGTCCTTCTAGTTAACATACTCTTACCATGTAATAGCCTCATGTTAACTCAAAGGTTCATTGGAAGGTCTTGACTTAATACACTCCATTTATTTGGATCTATATGTAAAATGTGTACCACTAATCTTCAAAAGGTGCATGATGTTTAAACTAGGGTCCACATCTTGACTTTTCAATCATTGATTTTGTTCTATAAGATTAATCCAATTCAGGTGAATGCGGGTAGTAGATCATGCTATGAGTAATCAAACATGATTAGTTCTTGAAATTATAAAAGGATTAAGTAAACATATGATTATATGTAAAGATTTAGACTAATATTTTTATTCATACTAATAAATACAAATAAACTTTAGTTTAAGGTCTATTAAGTTAGGTTGTCACATACTAAAGGACCCTTTGAATAATTAATGCCATAACATAAGATCTTAGCCTAAGGTTTTATTGTATTAATAAATACAATTAAAAACTTAGGTTAAAAACTTAGGTTAAGTCTATGTTATATTAAAAAGGACCCTTTTAGTCTTAATATTTATCTCACATGATTGGATCGAGGTGATCTGAGTGAATGTGGACCATCAATGTCGATCAAGGTGATATGAGTGAATGAAAACTCTTGTGCATGTTTGAAAGGTATGTCCTAGGAGATACCTTGAAGGTATTACAAGGGCCTTCAAAATATCACCCAATAGTATCTTCTATGTAAAATGAAAATCCCACTTGTTCCTTAAAGGAGAAATCCACTCTTGTACATGTTTGAAAGGTATCTCCTAAGAGATACCTTGAAGGGGAAATCCACTCTTGTGAAATTTTGAAAGGTATCTCCTAGGAGATACCTTGAAAGTATTACAAGGGCCTTCAAAATATCACCCAATAGTCCCTTTCATGTAATGAAAAATTTCACTTTTTCCTTGAAGTAAAAATCCACTCTTGTCCCTATTTGAAATGTATCTCCCAGGAGATACCTTGAAGGGGAAATCCACTCTTGTGCATGTTTGAAAGGTATCTCCTAGGAGATACATCAAAGGTATTATAATGGCATTCAAAATATCACCAGTAGTGCCTTCCATGTAAAGGAAATTTCACTTTTTTCTTAAAGGAGAAATCCACTCTTGTGCCTATTTTACATGTATCTCGTAGGAGGTACCTTAAATGGAAAATATACTCTTGTGCATGTTTGAAAGGTATCTCTGAAGAGATACCTTGAAATTATTACAAAGTCTTTTAAAATATCACCCAGTAGTGTCTTCCATGTAAAGGATAATTCTACTTGTTCCTTGAAGAAGAAATTCACTCTTGTGCCTATTTGAAAAGGTATCTTTTAAGAGATACCTTGAAGGGAAAATCCACTCTTGTACATGTTTTAAAGGTATCTCTTAGGATATAAATTGAAGGTATTATAGGGGCCTGAAAATATCACCTAGTAGTGCCTTCCATGTAAAGTAAATTCCACTTATTACTTGAAAGAGAAATCCAATCTTGTGCCTATTTGAAAGGTATCTCATAATAGATACCTTGAAGGGTAAATCCAATATTGTGCATGTTTTAAATGTATCTACTAAGAGATACCTTGAAGGTATTATTAAGGCCTTCAAACTATCACCTAGTAGTGCCTTTTGTTAAATGAAAATTCCACTTGTTCCTTGAAGGAGAAATCCACTATTATGCATGTTTGAAAGGTATCTCCTAGGAGATAATTTGAAGGAGAAATAGAGTCTTGTGCATGTTTAAAAGGTATCCCATAGGAGATATCATGAAGGTATTATAAGGCCTTCAAAATATCACCTAGTAGTGCCTTCCATGTAAAGGAAAATTGCACTTGTTCTTTGAAGGAAAAATCCACTCTTATCCCTATTTGAAATGTATCTCCTAGGAGATAACTTCAAGGGAAAATCCACTCTTGTACATATTTGAAAGGTATCTCCTAGGAGATACCTTAAAGGTATTACAAAGGGCCTTCAAAATATCATCTAGTATTGCCTTCTATGTAAAGGAAAATTATACTTGTTCCTTGAAGGAGAAATCCAATCTTGTCTCTATTTGAAATGTATCTCCTAAGAGATACCTTGAGGGAAAATCTAATCTTGTGAATGTTTGAAAGGTATGTCCTAGGATATAACTTGAAACCACTCTTGTGCATGTTTTAAAGGTATCCTAAGAGATACCTTGAAGGGTAAATCCAATTTTTTTCATGTTTAAAAGGTATCTCCTAGGAGATACCTTGAAGGTATTACAAGGGCCTTGAAAATATCACCCAATAGTTCCAAAATAGGAGATTCCACTTGTTGACTACTTTTTTATACAACTACCAATAGTGTCTTCCATGAAAAGGAAAATTCCACTTGTTCTGTGAAGGAGAAATCCATTCTTGTACCTATTTGAAAGGTATCTCCTAGGAGACACCTTGAGAGGAAATCCACTCTTGTGAATGTTTGAAAGGTATCTCTTAGGAAATACATTTAAGGTATCCCTACTTTCATCATCCCTTTAGTCTTTGGAAGAATTTCTTCAAAGGAATTAAACTTGGTATTTTCTCTGAAGAAATTGAGATTACACTTTTGCTGAAGAAAGGAATTTTTGTCAAGTGTTTTGTGTGGGAAAAATGCTTGAAGGCCAAATGCCCTTCAGACTTTTTTTTGTGGATAAAATGTCTGAAACAAATAAGGACTTTAATTTTTTTGTGAAAGAATTCAGCCTTTTCTTTTGGGCTTTTTTGTCATGGGCAAAATTCCTAAAGGGAAAGCTCCTTTGAACTTTTTTCCATAGATAAAAAGTCTGAAACAAATGGACCTTACACTTTTCCTGAGGAAATTGGACTTAGCTCTTTTGTCAAAGAAATTATACCCTTGCACTTTTGCCAAAGGGTAAATTCCCTTTGATCCTTTTGTAGTAGGCAAAAAGTTTGAAACAAATAAGGACTTTACATCTTCCCTTTTTTCAGATATTTTGACCATAGAAAAATGCATGAAGGGCAAGTGCCCTTCAGACTTTTTGAAGTAAATAAAATGTCTAAAATAAATGATCCTTTAGATTTTTTTCAAGACACTTAGCTCGATTCAAATAGGATTTGGCCAAGACATTAAATTCAAACATTTTGTTTGGTACTTAAGTTCAAAAATTTATTCATTAGAGAAATTGTTCAATACTTATTCATTAAACCTTCTTTTTGGAACTTATTTTTATAAACTTTTCACTTTAGAGGTTTTATTAAGACATTTTTTTCTAATTTTCTATGTCAGGCATTTTGTTTAAAGGACTTGTTCAGTACCTAAGTTCAAAGAATTTAATCATCATATGTGGTCATCAAAACTTATGTTTGGGACTTGGTCTTTAGAACTTATGTTCAACATTCTAGTCATTGGATATTTTGTTTTAATGTTTTTTTAAGTGATTTAGTTTTATATAAAACTCCTTTGGTATTTTGGTCACCAGAGGTTTTATTCAGAGCTTTTTTTTGAATGTTTTGTTTAAACATTATTTTGAGGGATTTGGTGTTTAGAAATTTTGATCGAGGTTTATGTTTGGAGCCTTTGATTCATGAGAATTATTAGCTCAATCCCAATATAAAACTCAAATCCCATTTCTTGATTGTCAAAATCTTGCTAAACTTAACCAATAAAGAAAAAATAATTTAGGATACTTGATAAAGAATGTAAAGATGTGGCTTCCCTACCATATATACTAATAAAGTTTGAATTATGTAGGTAAGTAAGTATATTAATGTTGGAAATTAAAAGTGCATGAAATAGAATTGAATGAAAAATACTATATCAATGACTTATGGCTATTGATGTGTTCATTTCTCATAAGTGAATTTGAACTCAATTAATACTCTATAAATAAATCCCTAGATGCATGTGAATCCATTATAAATGATCAACCAAAAAAAAATTATTTCATAGTATAAGAAACTAACTTTAAATAAACCAAAAAATTACAGTGGCTTCATAATCCTAGAGATTTAGAAGAGTGATTCCACCATCCCCATTCTCCATCAAGGATTATATGGAATATACATACATAGTGTTTAATGTAATAATTGAGCATAATGTTTAAGTTAGGACTCAGAGATATATCTAACTTAGGATAAAGTCTTAAGGATAAGGTCTCATTTATATTAAACCATAAAATTTAGACACAACTCATTCCATAAGGTCTTCATCAAACTCGCATCCTAAAATATGAAGAACAAATGTTAGTAAACTTAGACAAGGTCAAACCAGAGCCATGAAAAAATAAGCTAACCAAGTGAAGGTGTGGATGATATTCAAATATAGATAATGTGTAAACATATTAATGGCACTCTGATTAAATGAATCTTTAATTTCAAGGTATAAATTTGCACAATTTAACACATGGGTCCCCATTTTTTAGAAATGTGGGTATGTTGATCTCAACATCTCCTAGGAGATACCTTAAATGAGAAATCCAGTCTTGTGCATATTTAAAAGGTATCTCCTAGGATATACCTTGAAATTATTATAAGGGCCTTTAAAATATCACCTAGTAGTGCCAAAATAAGAGATTTCATTTGTTGACTACTTGTTTATACAACTACCAGTAGTGCCTTCTATGTAGAGGAAAATTCCACTTGTTCTTTGAAGGAGAAATCCCCTCTTGTGCCTATTTTAAAGGTATATTATAGGAGATACCTTGAAGGGGAAATCCACTCTTGTGCATGTTTGAAAGGTATCTCTTAGGAAATACATTTAGGGTTTTCTTACTTTAAATGGCCTTTTGGTCTTCGAAAGAATTTCCCTGAAGAAATTAAACTTGCATTTTTTTTGAAAAAATTGAGCTTACACTTTTACTAAAGAAGTTTTTTGGGTTATTTTAGGAAAAATAACCAAAGGGCAAGTTCCCTTCATACTTTTTTCCATGGCCAAAATGTTTGAAACAAATAATTACTTTAGATTTTTTTCAAAAGAATTTAGACTTTTATTTTGAGATTTGTTGCTGTGGGTAAAATGCCCAAAGGGAAGGTGACTTTAGAATTTTTACTATAGACAAAAACTCTAAAAGAAATGGACCTTACACTTTTCTTGAAGGAATTAGACTTAGTTATTTTGTCTAAGAAATTGGACCTTTACACTTTTGCCAAAGGGTAAGTACCTTTTGAATCTTTTACGATAAGCAAAAAGTCTAAAACAAATAAGGACATTACATCTTCCCTTCTTTCAAACATTTTTCCCATGAAAAAATTCTCGAAGGGCAAGTTCCCTTTAGAATTTTTGAATTAGACAAAATATCTGAAAGAAATGACCCTTTAGAGTTTTTGTAAAATACTTAGCCTGATGCAAGTAGGATTTAGCCAAGACATTGAATTCCTTTGGAATTTTTATAATAGACAAAATGTATGAAAAAAATAGGTATTGAAACTTTTTGACTGAGACAAAAATCTTGAAGACCTATTTCTGTCAGACATTGTGTTAGTGTAAAAATCCCAAAAAAGTCTAAGATAAAGACACATTCACCAAGAAAATACCAAATTAGGATTTAATTTCACATTAAATTGACCTTTCAAAACAGTACTTGGAGATGGAATATGGGATAAGGATTTATGTATTTACACTTGATAAGGACCCAATGCAATTTTAAGCATTAACACTGGGTCTTTCCCAAGAATGCATACCCCCTATGAGTGTAAAAAGAACCCCATAAGGTAAGACCAAGTGCCAATCCTTTAGAAAATGAACAAAAGATAACTTTCAACATTTCCTTTAGTGTATGACAACACCCTTCAAATGTAATTCTTGTTTAATATAAAATGATGCAATGATGGATTTTCCTTGTTCAACTCTCTCTTGATTATCTTATGAGGTCTACAAATTTTATGGGTTTCACATTGAATCATGGAATAAAGACATGTTTAACCCTTAATAAGATCTAGATAAGACCTTATACAAAACAATCAATGTATTATTAACTACCTTGTTTAATTGAAACACCTATTTACTCATTGAATCCTTTCTACACCATAATAATGATGGGTAAGTTCCACATCAAGGTATCTACTATGAAACTCCTTCAAGTGCCTTGTAATACCTTAATGGGTGACTTGAAATTATCTATAAAGTTTCACTCTAGGAAGCTTCCAAAATAGGGGGAAGGGTAGAGCAGAAAAGACAATCCCTAAAGTCTCAATATTTACCTTTGAAGATGGATTCTCCATGGACAAGTGATTTTAGAATCAATGTTTATTGTGAGTAGGTGTTACACAAACATAGTCAAGTAATTTTGAAAATTTTGATATGAGAAAAATCTGAGATTTGGGGCAAATGTTACTCCTAGAAGATACCTTGAAGGGTAAATCCAATCTTACACTTTATTGAAAGGTATCTCATTGAATCCCTTATACACCTCAATAACACTAGGAAATTTCAACCTCGAGGTATCTATAGATCATAATCCACATTTTGATGTTTTGGGGTAGTTAGCCTTTTTATGTGAATTAGGACCCATTTTTAACAAGAATTCTAGATGTTGTTTATAGGGAGAAATGCATCACCACAATGCTTATTTTAAGCATTGTGGGAATCCTAGAATTTTGCTTGATAGATCACAATTTCATCCCATATCTATAAAGCTTTCTATATTTTTTAACCAAAAGTGAGATTTTTAGGCATCAACAATATCCAATAGGATATTACTTCATGGGTAAATTGAAGGTATCTCCTAGGAGATATCTTGAAGATATTATAAACCTCAATAACACTAGGCAAGTTCAATTTCAAGGTATCTAATAAGAGATTCCTTCAAGGGCCTTGTAATATCTTCATGTGTAACTTGAAGGTATATCCTAAGAGATACCTTGAAGATATTAAAATTACCATCAAGGTAAAGGAAAAATTTAGAGGTACAACAAGGTAATTATTTAGATCTAAAACTATTAACATAACAAGTAAAATTATTAAATTGAATTGAGGTGGAAAGGGCATGTGCACATGAGGACATAAAATTCATGCTCTCCTAAGTATTAAAATGCCCTTCAAGTTATCAACCATGAGTGCTTTCAAAGTGAAGTAAGTTTCTACTAGGAGATATATTTAACATCCCTTTAAATGTATGACAACACCCTTTGAGGTGTCCACTAGGAGATTCCTTCTAGGGCCTTTACATACACTTATAATACCATCATGGTTAACTTAAAGGTATCTCCTATGAGATGTATTATAAGAGAAATTCACTCTTGTGAATGATTTAAAGGTATATCCTAGTAGATACCTTGAAGTTACATGTTGATGGGCATTTTGACACATTATAAACATACTTCCCCTCATCTTTATCCTTTGAAACAAATGTTTGTGGATTCATTCTCCCATTATATTATATTATCCGGTCCACATAATTTATTTTTGGTTTGGTCATACCTTATTAGTGTAAGTGTGAGTTAATGTATATATTACAAATATTTAATATGTATTTTGTATTATAGTTTAGAATTAACATTTGTTGATATATATTTAATCACTGCTTAATCATAAAAAAAATCATGAACTAATGCAATATGCAACTTGTATTTTGTAAAATATCAATATTTAAATCATTTCAATTGATTTGTAGAATGTATTTAGGTGAAAAAGGAATCCCCATACTTAAAAGGTAGAAGAAGGCCTCACTCAAAGAGAATTTGGATAAAAGGAAAAATAAGTACTCAATTTAAGATAATTTGGATATAATATTGTTTAAACTACCAAAAATAAAATTAAACGCACATCAACATATTTCATTTTATGATGGTGACAAAATTCCTCTTGCTGATTGCTATTTTAAATTATTTATTCTGCCAAACATGCATGTAAATATATACTTACTTAGCACTACATCAGGAAAATAATCTTCTCTAATTAGAATAATACTTTCCTGTGATAAGGATGAACTTGAATATTCCCTTCAAATCCAACTAGAAGTATGGAATAGATAAGAGGGAAATATCTATAGAGCTACAACTAATTTCAATAAATTTACACCCAGTAAATGGAATTGATAGAAAATAAAACTTCTCCTTCTTTTGAAACATTTGGGTTTTATTTGAATAGCTATGAGAACCCTCAAATTTTTGGGTTGATAGACAAAGATAATTTAGTCATTAGAAAGCAAAATATGTTGAAATAAAAACATGAACAAGGGGCAAAAACTTCTTCTACTTGCCACCATGCAAACAAGTGTTTAAGATAACCTACAGTCATGACAACAAAAACATTGAAGAAAAAAAGACAAGTAATGGCAACATATTTGTATGTAGATTTGAAAGAGGCCATACAAGTACTCACACCAGTGAAGAAAAATAAGATCGAACAAAAGGCTAGAATACTTGTGTTGACACAAACTTCTGATTAGACACACAGTGAATTCTCTACATGGTATATTTCCTCTAGTAATTATGCATTAAAAATTATTATAGAGCTCTATGAACTAGGGGACACTAATATCAAAATAATAAATATATATGAAAGAGGGGTGAATTATATAATTCATTTATTTTTAAAACATAATGAGGTTCTAATGCATGATGCTTTGTTAATTCCTTTTGATCCAAGTAACCCTAAATGTATTATTTAATCAAAATAAATACTAAAAGATATGATGGAGAAAAAAACCATAAGGTATAAAATTGTATACGGCCAACACACAATTACAACACAACAAAAAATTATTTCAAAGGAGGAATACAATTCACTATCATTGAAAAATAAATGTTCAGTTAAGGGAAATATTTTTGAAAACTTATACTCCATTCCATATTGTGCACAAAATATGTAACCAATATAGTGAAGCCAAAAAAACAATTTATAATGCTTAATTGATATAAAGAATTAGATTTACATATGACCTTATTAAACTAATAGGTTAGAAGAATATTGAAATAGATAAAAAGATATGGAAGAAATACAAGAATAAGATAGACACTTGTTCACACAAATGAACAATTTAGCACAATAATTGTAGGAGAAAAATACCTTCTTTTTATGGAATAACCCATTTGGGATTGTTTTGATAAGGCATTCGATTTTTTTGAAAGTGTTACTTTACCTAGTTTAGATAAATAAGATTTAAATCTAATTGGTACAACAATAATTATAAATATTCAAGGACTTTCAGACAAACAAAAAATAGAACTAGTAGATTTATTAGAAAAAGAGTCTATTTCCTTCTTGAAAACCCTTGGGTATAACAACATAGATACTTGGTGCAAAAAGGTGATGCTAGAAATTAACATATTATAAAAAAAAGTAGATTATTTTAGCAACCATGATACGACATTGCCACCAAAAAATATAATCACCCCTGAAGAGGTAATGAAGCATTATATAATTTATGTGAAAAGGTTTGATAATTTATGTGTCCTAAATGAAGGTATTTGAAAAAAGAAAAAATGCTAAAAAGCATTATCTCAATATTCATTAATCATATTGAAAAATTATCTACATAATGATGGTGGTCAACTTCCTATGATAGATACAGAAAGATTCAGCTACCAATATGGGGCCCCATGTCTTTGGCCATCTATTTTAGAAGATTTTAGTGAAATATTCATTCTTCGTGTGAACATCAATTTGATAATTATTGATATTTTAAATTTCACTGAAGTTTTTAAGGAAATGCATATTTACCTATTTATTTAGGCATTGATTGATAAATTTATTATTGGGGCCTTAATTGTATTCATCATCTACAAACTAGAACATTTTTCTAACATGCAGACCTCTCTCAAGAATCTGTATGGTGGTGATTTCCATTCCATGAAAGATATAGGTGTCATACTATGGGGTCCAAATAGTAATGGATTAAAGTGGACACATATTATAGATATAAATTTTTGTCAGTATCCCACTCATTTTCATCTACAAGGTTTCAACCTCCATTCACAACAAAGTAGATTAGAGGAAGGTTTTGACATCTATGAAGATGTACCAAAATTTCAAATGATTGGTTCACACAAAAAAGGAAGGCCATTCAAAAATGAACTATATAACATCTTTTGGGAGAAAATTTTCTTTACTTTTAATGATACATATGCATATGACGTGTTAGGGGTATATACAAGAGTTGAATTGGTGCCTACTTGTAAAAAATTGCAAATAAATTTATCTTGAATTATAAAAATGAATAATAAATATTTTTTAATGTTTAATTTTAATTTTTTTTGACAAATTCAGAGCAACCAATACAAGAAAAACTACTTCAATCACTACTAGGTGCATAACATTTTTAATTTATTATATAATCATGCTTTATTTTCCAAATATAACATCTTAACATTATTTTGGTGTGTATGCTTTATTTTTCAAACCTAAAAAATTAATAATCTTTCAGTGTGTAGCACTAATGGCATTGCATGCAAGTAAAGAAACAATAACAACAAAAGATCATATCAACGAACATGACACATTGCAAGTTGAAGAAGGTAAGATAAGATCATGCATATTTTTTCAATTATTTAATTTTTTATTTATCAATGATTCATAATATTGATAAAATATTTCTTCATCTGTTTATGTCTCAATTAAAACATTTCACAATATAGCTCTAGAACTTTGTGTCTCCAACACAACAACCCATGACACAGCTCTGTAAGTTGGTGCCTCCACAAAAACAAACACAAGGTAAAACTCTATAACAAGACACATTTTTAAAATACAAATATCAAATCAACTGATGACTAGAATTTTTAGTTACTACATTATATAACACCTTATATGGAATAAAGAACTAAAGTTTCAACAAAAGAGTGCACCCATACAAACTAAAAAAAGGTAAAAAAAGGTCAAACCCCCTTTTAATAAATGTGTAATTATAAAATTTCATACAAGTATAGAATATATTAATTATCTTTATTTATTTAAACACATTAAAATTGAATTTTAGTTCATGGACATGAGATTGTAGAAGACAATAAAATATAGAATTGCATCAGCTTGGGATTTGGAAGTGTGGGTTCATTTTATTATTGTTTAGACTTGAATGTAGTTTTATTTACCCATTAAAATGGTGTTTACATGTTTAATTTACCCATTATAATATTGTTTACAGGTATAATTTATACCTAGTTTAAAATAACACAATATGTTCTATACTATGTCTTTAATACAATAAATTTTGATGTAGAGTATCCATGTGTTCTTTATCAATTAAAAAATAATAAATTATATTGTGTTAGAAAAACTTATATTATTATTGATTTAAACAATTTTTAATTTCATGCATCTTATTATAATTATATGAAGCGGGTTCAACTATTAAGGTGTATATTCATTTGAATTTAGTGATAATGGACTATAGCTTAGAAGATTAAATCCTATTTTGTTTGCTATGATGGGCTATATAAACATATAAATATGTATTGGTATGCATAAGAACAACTGATACTTTGATTACTATAAGAATATATATGTTAGTTGATTAATGCTAAATTCCTATCAATGTCTATGTGAAATGAGTTATGGTAAAACATGGCTATTTCAAAATTTGATAAAGTCATGGTCAAGCTATAATGATTCAATATGAACATTTTTATGTTGCTTACGTAATCTAAACTACCTACATATGGAAGTTGTGTCCTAGCTATTTGTAATCATCTTCTTCACTTTATTTTCTTTTAATTTTTGAGATCTTGATATCTACAAAAGATATATCTTTGGACTACTATAATTTAATGCATTAATAACTCTTAAGAGCTCTTCTTGTTTCCTCCATTGACTTATATCTACATCTAGATTCTTCCAATGGATGTTATAAATACATGTATCTACAATGTTATCTGCATGCCTAGGAATATCCCAACTGAATCTAGTAGACTATGAGAGAAGTATGCCATCAATGGCAGCTAGTAGTAACATAGCTCTGATAGGAATGAGTGAGTGAGTATTCAAGAAGGATATGTATTTGGCATGGGCCTCAGAATGGCCATATAAGTTATGTTGTCTAGTTGAGCATGACATTTCATCACTATTCATCTAAAATGTGTTTAATGAATGTTGATTATAATTCCTAAATGAATTAATATGAAAGATAATATAAGTTGTCAGTTCTTGTTTTTATTCTTTACTATGTATTCGAATGGATCTCTGTATGTTTCAATATTGAATGGTTTGACAGTTCTATATGCATGGTTTCATTCTACTATCACTAGTCATTTGCCAAACTATTTCAATACTACAAGTGGTTTTATCAGTTGGCATTGTATGTGGTTGCCACTCTGAGTGGTCTACCAGTTCCTACATTATATGCATATGTATGCTAAAAAATTAGAAATAGAAATGGTACATCCATGTATAATGATTATAGTTACAATGTACCTAAGCATGTATTTAATTTTATTTGTGTTATATGAATATTTATAATATTTAAGGAAATGTAAAAAAATTTAATGAAATGAAATGCATTATGTTTTTATGTTACAATAAGAAATGCAAATCAAATGTGCATCAAGGACGAATTTAGTAACATGTAAAACATTTTATTAAAAAAATTACATGTTATTTTTCTTATAATATAATATTATTAATAAATGATTCATTTCTTTTCTAACAAATTGTAGACATTTCAAAGGGTAAGCTAAAACTGACTTCTAAAAAACTATTGATTTTGGGGTTGGATGACTTATTACTTATTGTTCACATAACAAAAGATATGAAAATGCATGATACAAATAATAATAATAATAATAATAATAATAATAATAATAATAATAATAATAATAATAATGATAATAATAGAAAATATGTCATACTACATTCAAGATCATTCCAAATAAAATTTTAAGCTATAACTATAGTCTTTTTCTCACATTGGCATTTAGTCAGTGATACAGTACAATAATTTGAGAATAATTATTCAAGCCATGGGTTACACAAGTTCAAATTTCATGTTTGTTTTGGGGAAAATATATTATAAGTCATTCAATATAAACATAAACAAATTAGATGAAGTTATTTTTAAAGGGACCTTTGGAAATGATTTTTCAATTGACAACACATTGTCCATTGATTGTAATTCTCATAATTACATTACAAATCTATTATGTTATGTCAAGTAGATATAATGGAAATGGAATTTATAAATTTGAAAAGAATTGGAGAATTAAAATGACGTCTATCATCACATTTTTGGGAGAAAGCAAAAAATCCATGCCAGCGACTGTGAAACAATGTTTATAAAGATGTAACTTTTCCATATTATGATTATTTCAAGTGTATTTATTGATTATAAAATATAATTTTATTAATAAACATTATAATCAATTTCATAAAAATCAATTATATATTATTTCAAATATAGTTCAATTAATTTCAAATTAATCAATTCTAATTTATAATTACTTTGATCTGGTTAAGTGCAAGTGGATAATCCATCAATTTATCTTGAAATTTCCCAACTTGATCCATTAGTATATTAACACTTACTCATGAAGATCTTCCCAATGAAAAATAAATGATTATCAAGATACTTTATTATGTAGATGAACTAGATTGCTTAATAAGTTTTCATCCATAATTTGGCCAGTCAAACAGTGCCATGTGTCCTAAAAATAAAAGGTACTTCAAAGGATAAATGAATTATATAAAGGCCCATAAGGGTGCCATGAGTTCAAAATAGTCCAATCTATTCAAAATGATCTACTCCAAAATGGTTTGAAATAATTCAATTTATTTGGAATAGAAAAAATATATTTATGGAGAAAATATTCTTTACTCCACTTTAGTGGGTATAATTTCAAATTATTTAAAATATAGCCCAATTTAATCAAAATGATCTATGCTCAAATGGTTTGAGACAGTCTAATTCATTTGGAATAAACAAAATTTATTTTTGGAGAAAATTTTCTTCAATCCATTTTATAGTTATAAGTCTAAATTATTCAAAATAGCCCTATTTATTCAAAATGATCTATGCCCAAATGATTTGAAATAGTCCAACTTAGGAGATACCTTGAAGAGGAGATCCACTCTTATGCATGTTTGAAATGTATCTCTTAGGAGATACATTGAAGGTATTCCAACTTTCATCAGCCCTTTAGTCTAAATGTCAAAAACAATTTCCCTAAAGAAATTGAACTTGGCATTTTCTCTAAAGAAATTAAACTTGGCATTTTCTCCAAAGAAATTGAGCTTACACTTTTTCCAAGGAATTTTTATTAGCATTTTTGTGCAGGTAAAATGCCTGAAGGGAAAGTGCCCTTGGAAATTTTTACCATGGAAAAAATATTTGAAAAAAATAATGACTTTATATTTTTTTTGAAATAATTTAGACTTTACTTTCAGGCTTTTTTTGCCATGGGTAAAATGCTTGAAGGGTAAGTGACCTTCATAATTTTTGTCATGGACAAAAATTTCAAAATAAAATGGACCTTACACTTTTTTCCTAAATGAATTGAACTTTTTTGTCAAATAAATTGGACCTTTGCACTTTTGCCGAAGGGTAAGTGCCTTTCAAAACTTTTACAATGGGTAAAAAGTTGAAAATAAATAAGGACTTTACATCTTCCTGATAATATGAAATTTTTTAAGAATTTTTTCTCATGGAAATTTTCTTGAAGGGAAATTTCCCTTGGGAATTTATTTTGTGGATAAAATATCCAAAATAAATGACCCTTTAGATTTTTTTTCAAAACACTTAGCTCCATGCAAGTAGGATTTGGCCAAGACATTGAATTTCTTTGAACTTTTTGTAATAGACAAAATATTCAATGGAAATAAGTGTTTGGAATTTTTTACCAAGATAAAAATCCAAAATAACTATTTATGTTGGACATTTTGTTCATGGAAAAATCCCAAAAAATTCTAGGGGAAAGACACATTCTCTAAGTAAAGACCAAATTAAGACTTAACCAATTTTCACTTGAACTTGACCTTTCAAAAGAGAACTTGGAGATGGAATTTGGGATAAGGACTTAAGTATTTTCACTTGAAAAGGCCCCATTGTAATTTTGGGAACTAACACTGGTTCTCACCAAAGGATGCATACCCGTTGAAAGTGTGCAAAGAACCCCAAAATGTAAGACCAACTGCTAATCCATTGGAAAATAAACACATGATAGAAAAACACAAAGGGAAGTTATACAAAAAAGGCCCAAATAAGAAGGGAAACAAATAAATGAAAAAAATAAAGTGACAATTTTTAAGGAGGCTATATGACCAACTAGATCATAGTTCTACTGGTTGTTGATTTGGTCAAGGCTGAGTTCTGCTAGCTTGTCTTGGTGAATGATTTGTTCTCTCAACTTGTAGTTTATAATTTCACCCAAGGCACTATGACAATCCACACTCCCATCTTAAAATTATTAATTAGAGTGAGATTATTTCATTTTTATGTCATGGTTTCTTTGAGGAGAAGCCATGAATTCCACACTATTTCCATAGTATTATCTTGATTCCATGAAAGTAGCTTGTGTTTGTCAAAATAAACATCTGGTGCTGGTAGTGACAAATACCTCTAAAAATATGCTCTAGATATGCATGCCACAACCATTTGGTCATGAATGTATCATAGAAAAGCATTATTCATAACCTTTACTATGAATAATAACTCTTAGAGGATGTTGATGCATAGCCCAAAAGGGTGCCATGAGTTTGAATCGGTCCAATCTATTCAAAATGACTTTCTCTCAAATGGTTTGAAATAATTCCACTTATTTGGAATAGAGAAAACATATTTATGAAGAAAATTTTATTCCTCCACTTTAGTGGGTATAATTTAAAATTATTTAAAATATAAATGAATTTAATTGAAATGATCTATGTCAAATGGTTTGAAATAGTCTAATTTATATGGAATAAACAAAATTTACTTTTGGAGAAAATCTTCTTCACTCCATTTTATAGGTATAAGTCTAAATTATTCAAAATAGCCCTATTTATTCAGAATGATCTATGCCCAAATGCTTTGAAAAAGACCAATTTATTTTGAATATAACAAATTTAGTTTTGGAGAAAATTCTCTTCACTCCACTTTAGTGGGTATAAGTCCATATTATTTTAAATAGTCCAATTTATTTGAAATGATCTATGCCTAAATGGTTTGAAACACTCTAATTTATTTAGAATATAGGAAATTTAGTTTATGGAGAAAATTTTCTCCACTCCACTTTAGTGGGTATAAGTTCAAATTATTCAAAATATTCCAACTCATTCAAAATGATCTATGCCCAAATGGTTTGAAATAGTTCATTTTATTTGGAATATAAGAAAATTATTTTTGGAGAAAATTTCTCCACTCCACTTTAGTGGGTATAAGTCCAAATTGTTTGAAATAGTCATAAGTTTTTAATTAAAATACTTAAGTCTATAGCTAATGTTTATCCATTTATAATTGAGGAGAAGACCCTAGGTACTAACAAGGTGCTCACATTCTCACACAGCCTATACACACCTAGACAATCTTGAACATGTAGTTTGGAGTTGTATGCATGATTTATGCTTACTAAGGGGTTGAGAACACATGATTAGAGATGCCAAATGATATGAAAAAATATCCCAATTGGAAGGAGGTTTATAATATTAAAGATAACCTAATGGCCTATTAGGCTATTAGGCCTTAAACTGACATGAAGAAACCTATATTAGAGTTGAGGTCACTTACACATTTATTGCTTAATCTAGGTTTAAAATCACATGGAATAAATTGTGATGGAAATATAATGATTAAAAAATTACTAAGAGTCTCATAAATATAGCTAGATCACTAAACTCAGGCCCAAGGGTTACACATGCTTGACTATGTATAAACCCTAGGCCAAAATGAAAATACATAATGGACATAATTTGGAAGCACATGACTAGGTAAGTTTTTAGGCCTTGTATAAATGATTAATTAGAGTTTAAATTATATAATCATAAGGTGAAAATTAAGGATATCTAATTTATAACTCCCTACTATTGCTACACTTAGACTAATACTGTTGTCTATAGGCAGTCTTATGATAGAATGAAACAAGATTGAAGTTTAAGTATCCAAAGATAGTTATAGAGGATGGAAATAGGTGGTAAATAATATTTTATGATGAGATTAAAACCTAAAAACATATATAGGTAATTATGACCTCTAAAACTTATTCAAGGACTGTTAAGCCTAAAAGCCTGTCTTAGGCTTAGAAACCCCATAACATAGTGAGGCATCCCAAACCTTCTCTGAGTAGAATTAGGACCTTAAAAAGGTGTATAAAGATGGAATAACTCATAATAAATTAATTTAAATTAGTTTAAATTCACATGAAGTTCAATTTTATTCTTTAAGACTAATTCAAAATACACAGTCTAGGCAACCGACTTCAAGCCATGATTTAAAGTACTTGTATCTCCCATCACAAGAGGAATATACACTAATGATCCTATTAGGAGTTAAGAATCCCAACACACTTAATATAAATGATAGAGAGAGTTTGTTTTAGGAGATAAAGTTTATGAATAATAGTTAAAACTATAATCATGTCTAAATTACCAATAGAAGACTTCAAGCCTACCAACTTACGTTCATATCTTAACACATATTTTGAATGGTAAATCTAGATGTTAAAGAAATTTTAAGGATTAAATGGAATTAAGATCCATAAAAATAAGTTTTGGTTTGAATTTTTGTACCTTATGAACCATCATTACGATGGATTTCCAAAACCCTACTATAAACTAGACTTGAGAAAAATGGAGATTTTGGAAAATAAACACTCATTAATGACACTAAAAACATCCAAAACATCTAGTGAACTTAGAGGAGATATTTCACATAGTACTATGTTGTATGGACACTATACATATTTGGTAGAAAACAATAATTTTTCAAGATTTTAAGAGATTTTTAGGGTACATAACTATTTTAAATGATGCCAATCATTGGAATGGAATGTTTGTAACTTGTTTGTTCTATTCAAGTAATTATATACCCAAAACTATGGTTGAAAATTACTTTATAATTCTCATCTAAATAGCCAGTCTACAAAAATGAAGGAGAAGATGACCTAGTCACCTAATTTGGTAAGTTTATAGGTGTGAGATGATCAAAAATAAATATATCATGGTATGTAACATTATTTAAAATATAAATCTCAATTATACATAGTATCTCAAGGTTTCATATAGTCTCTCATGGCCATCAAATACAAAAAGTTAGGTTATCTGGCCTAATTAGCCTATTTGGCCTACTTGGTTAATGATAAAGTTAAAGGTTAGTGTAGAGGGATGATGAAGTGAGTTATTATAGAGATATTATGAATTTTAATTTATCCTTAAGTGGTAATAAATTCACTTTTAATGGTCATAATGGAGAAATAAGTTAGTTTCTTGACTTGGTAATATGCTCAAAAGAGGAATAAGTTGTATGCTTTATGATAGCTTAATAACACTTCATTGATGTTTTAAATACAAAAAATACAAGGTATTTTACCAAAATATGGGTGTATCCATGATTTAATATAGGTTGACCAAGTCAACCATATCCTCCACTACCCCACTTTAACACCTAAGGGCCCATTCAAAGACCATCAAGAACATTAACACATCGAGACTTTTGAAAAGGGACTGTGTAACTGATTGTAACTATAATAATAAATGGAATATGGTCATTTATGAATTATAACTCTATCCTCCATGGAATTTTCCCCTTCTTTATCTTCCCTTTATTTCATTTATTTAGACATTAAGGCCTTGATTTGTATCCATCACCTAGATATGAGGAAACTCTACCTAGATTTGTATTTGTAAACCTATTGGACTGAGGAATAAAATATTATAGATATTTAATGCTTATATATATTTGATTTTTAGTTGTTTTTATTTGCATCTGTGATGGATTTACATCTTTTGCAAGTCCTTATTCACCTAGATACAAACAAGGTGTCTTATGCAGGTTATGTGGTGTGTAGAAGTGTTGGTGATGAGGTTTTAAGTGTGATTTGACATGTAAGAGTCTCATATAAGACCTTCTTATCATGACCTTTACACTCCAGTTACCTAATATAACCTCCACATGAAACATTTTTGCATAGAAACTCATGAAGATGTTTATTTAGTTGATTATTTAGTTTACTAGTGTTGTTAGGAGTTCAAATTGAGTGGATATATGAATCATATAGGTGCATCACCACCCCTTAGACTAGGTTTATTTCATGTAATTTATACCCCTTTTCACCCCAACAGTAATGGATCTTATTAAAATGAGACAAATATATACACCAGGGGAGCTAGCCCTATAATATAGAGGTTTGGTCTAGTTATAAGGCCACCCACAACCTTCAAGCCATTCCTATGTCAAACACTCTCCTTCACAAGGTGAAACTTGGGTTAATAATAGTTCCTAGTTTGTTATTATTGAATGTTGTAATACACACACTACTACATTGGTTTTAGGCTCTGCATCAATTTTAAAATTATTTTCATTGGCATCTATTTGTCATCACCTACTTCCCTATGGATCTAACCTTTTTCTTTTTTCAGATGACCTCAAGACTCACCACTTCTACAATTACTTGAGCCTCTGATGTATTATTTTGGTATCTCATAATATCAAACATTTTTGGCATTGGGATACTTTATTAATTTATCTGAGATCCTTTACTCCTGAAAGGAATGAAGAACAAAATAATCCAATCCATAAATATCTTAGGTGTTAACAACAAAAACATCACAGGGACAATATGACAATATAGACTTGAAAATTGATATACAAAAATAAAAATCAATATCATATTTAATATATCCATAATTTCATGTAAATACAATGAAATTTCATTGCTTATATAGGAAAATAAGATTTATCATATCCGTAAGATCAAGCTAAAAGATAACCTATGGATAGAAACCCACTACACCTAAAATAGAAAAAAAATTTAATATACATGCCTAAGTGGGTGGGAAAACCTAATAATGATTAAAAAATAAATCACCTAGGAAACATGAGATAAGGTAAATAACCTACTCTAACATTCCCCCTACCAATAGGATATAGGGGCTATGAATAGATAAAAATAAAGTGGTATATCCATAATATGAGTCTTGACAATAAGTCCTTATTAGGTACTCATGTAAAATATATCCATGAAGAAATGAAGTAGGAAGATGTACTAATAAACACCATAAAAGGACAACTTATAAAACCCTAAGCATGTAAAAAAACTCAAGGTAAGAAGGTAATTAAAAAGGATTCATAAAGATTTAATAACATGTTGCTAAATTAGAATGTAATCCAAGAAAATAACTCTATTTTGAATATGCTTCTGAATGAAGTGCATATGAATCTCAATATGTTTGGTCTTCTAGTGATCAACATGGTTGAAAAAAATATGAATTTCACTTTAAAAGTCACACCAAATAACAATAGGTGTATCTTACATGAAGCCAAAATTTGTCAATAACTAAGGAAGTAAAATAATCTACTAACTCACTGTGACTACTGCCCTATACTCTACCTCTATATATGAAAGTGAAACAAAATTATACTTATTGTAAGCCCAAGAAACTAGAGAAGAACCAAAATAAAAAAAGGTATCTAAAATTGAAATGTCATCATCAATATAACCTATCCAATCTAAATTAGTATATCAACCAATTTAGTAGAATCTCTAATGTAGTGTAATCCAAAGTGGAAAGTTCCCTATAGATATCACAAAATATTTTTGGTAGCCTATCAATGAATATCATGAAGAACATGTGCAAACTAAGATACAAATGCAATTATAAAATAAATATCAATTTGATTATGGGTCAAGTATATGATACTTCCAACCAAATACCTATATAATGTAGGATCACAAAGAGGAGTCATGTAAGTGGAAGTAAGAGTGACCCCAGACTGGAAAAGAGTAGGAAAAACCAACCAAGGAAAAAGTGCAAAAGATCAAGATCTATCATACCACATTGCACTAAAAGAGTCTACTAAATATTCATAATTTGTGAAGAAGAGATACCTATAAGAAGTATATCATCAATGTACCAAAATAGTATAAAAATATCCTCTCCAACATGCTGGATATACATGATAGGATAAAAGTGGTAGTAAACATATCTAGTAGATAGAATAAAATATTTCATCTTCTTATATGAGACTTGAAGAGGCTATTTGAGACCATAGAGAGACCTTCATATCAAGATAAGAATCACTATAAAACATAGTAGGTCACTCCATGTAGATTTCCTCCTACAAATCTCTATGTAAGAAGGCACTCTTTACATCCATGTGGTACACTAGCCAACCTTATGATGAAACAAGATATGTAAAAGTCACACAAAATCCATCTTAGTAATAGGGAAAAAATTCTTAGTGTAATCAATACCTTCTACTTAAAAGAAACCCTTTACTACACTATGATTTATATACTTATCAATAGACCCATCAGTTGTGTTGGTTGAATATTTTGTCGATCATCGACTGATAAATAAAATAGGTCTGATCAACCAAAGTAGGAAGATTAGTCATCCAAATGTGTAGGTCTACCACATTAGAAGGGGACTGATCTCTCCTCTCATCAAGGGGAGGTTCCCTATAGGTATGCTATATATATATATATATATATATATATATATATATATATATATATATATAGAAAATAATACTCAAGGGTAGGACAAATCATCCATCTCTCTTTTTTTAGAGATGATGTGTGTAGATCAAAGGAGAAACTCAAGGAAAATGACTGAAAGCACTCCTCTTCTTTCAGAAGTACTATTCAACAAGCCACAAGAATACTCCACATAGTAATAAAAAAATGTAGCAAAAGATGTAGTAACTAGCAAATTAAGATGCAGCACAAAGTCTCCACCTGAATTGCTCAAGAGTAAGATACAAAGGACAATGAGGGCACAAAGTCATCCCAAGGTCCTTTACAAAGAGATGAAAATAAAACACAATAAAGGCAGTTATGGAGGCACAAAGTCTCTCCACAATTGACTCTTCAGGACACCTTCTTGACTGCTATCACTAATTCTCCTTGCTGAATTAAAGGGACACAAGATATATTGAAGAAAAAGACATAAGAACAATTTCCTCAACAAAAAAGATATTATAACATAAATTCTAAAAAATCACTTGCTTTCTTATTCTAATAACAAAATATGATAAACAAATTGAGCTCAAAGTCTCAGAAGTGTCTTTCAATTTGGGCAGAGTTTCATTCTATTTGTCAAAAAGAGATCCCAATTATAATAGAAGAGAGTCCCTTATATAGCCTCTTCAAGAAGGACTTGAGAATAGTAACACATCGTGTTGCATTGAAATCTATTAAGAAGGCAGGCTGGAACTTAGGGGCATCTACCCATTTGCTTTTCTCAATGCAGAAAAACAAGTCACGCTATTGAAAGTTTACATCTTTCAATGTCCACCTGGCTATCTAATCCTTCTTCATCATTCCTCCTTTTTTGGTTGTTTAAATCAGGTCCTAGATTCAATTCGATGCTCTATTCCTTAGTCACTTTCTGCTGGTCTTTAGCAATTGACGCATAACACATTCTGCTACTAAATAGGTGAAGACTCGTGGCAACTTCTGTAGGACTCTAAGAAACATTTATTGATAGAGGCTTTGGAATTTATTAGAAACTCAGAATCGTGGGTGTAGACACTTGTCACTCTCCACGCATTTACAATAGAAAATGTGGTAGCTTCCACTTGCTTCTTGAGAATCCTACAGAGGATGACACGTGTCAGCTTCCATTGCATTTTTAGAAACACTATAGAACTATGCGTAACTCATTTGGATTCATGCAGATGATGCCACTTGGCATGTTCCACTTAACTTATAAAGGGCACGTGGTGGCTTCCACGGCTCTTAGAAGCAAAGTGAAATGAGACTCAGAAGATGACATATCCTTTGAGAGCCCTGCGAAAGATGACACATGGTAGTTTCCACTGCACTTTAGCAGCCTTTGAAAACAATCGAGACTTATTTTAGATTCACACAGATGATAACACGTGGTGGTCTCCACTATGCTCAAAAAATGCTTAGGATGAGCTTAGAAACTTGTTTGAAACTTGGATGCAGACACGTGTCACTCTTTGTGGAGTTATAAATGAATAGGTGGCAGCTTCTACTCATCTTTGGAGAGTTAGGTGGATGATGATACATGCCACATTTTGCTTTCTTCAGTAGCTCACTAGGGGTCCACCACATTCTTTATGAAAACAAGAAGCAGGAGGAAGAAATTGTAGAGATTGACACTTGTCAGCTTCCACCAAATTTTGCAAGGGACATGTGGCATGGTCTGAATACATTTGTTAGTCATGCGGATGCAGACACTTGGCACATTCTACTTCATTTAGTCACTCATCCTTGGGCCCACCATGGTATTTGATCAAAATAGTGAAGTTAAGGGAAGAGACTATAGATATTGACACTTAGAGGCTCCCAACAAGCTTCAAGAGGGACATGTGGCAATATCCACCAATTTACAGAAACAAAGTTTAATGGGGCTCAACCATTGACACTTGGCAGTATCTGCGGGATTCTATCGAGCTTTTGTCTCGGTCTGTTTGTTTGCCTCGGTCACTTTTTGCCACAAGAATTCCCTTTGCAAGGGCACTTGTGTCTTTGACTCTTGGGGTAATCCTTTAAACTTTGTCATTTTAACTGACTAATTAAACCTCTTTGTTGAACCAAATGCATTGAACCTACTATTGATGCTTGCCGATGGAGATTTTTGTTTGAACCAAGGCACTGCAGAGTTTGTAGATTTCCAAGAAGCTTGAAAATTGAAGAATTTGAATGCCCAGGACAAATTTCAGAAAGGGAAGAGAAAATTTTGGTTTGTAAGACCAAAATAGTTTAAATGTTGTCCCAAAAATGAGTGATATTTTTGGGGGACAACAACTGGCTCCAATTGGGGAACTTCTGTCAATTGTAAAAAAAATTAAAAGGAGTAGAATCCAGAATCTCCAGTGTCTTCATGTGTACCATTGGGTTATGGATTCATGCTACCCAGAAATGAAAGGCATAAAAAATAGAAACAAATAAAATAAAATAGAATTAAAAATTGTACAAATATACATATATACAGATGTAATGATCTGATACTTCAAGAGTTGAAGTGTTTCAAATTCTGCCCATTATGAAGTAGAGAAAAGAGTGTGCCATCTTGATATTTTAGTAGAAAGCTATTTTCACCAATGTGTTGATGAATTATAAATGGGCCTTTCCAAAGGGAGTCAAACTTTCCATGCATCCCCTTTGGTTCTCTCCTTTTATCCCACAACAAGACTTGATCCCCAATCTGGAAATCACAGTTTTTGGACTTCTAGTCAAAGAGTTTCTTTACCAGACTTTGATGAGCAGAAATTCTATCCACCACCATGGTTCTCTATTTCTCCAACTTAGTTAGGCACATGGTTCTTTTATCAAGAGATCTTTCATATGTCTGATCTTCAATTGCCTTTGCCAATTTCAACGCTGGCAATTCTAAGGTGATTGGTATCTCAACATTGATACCATAAAGAAGTTGAAAAGGAGACATACCAATTGCCCTCTTTGGTGTGATTCTGTCTACCCACAAAGCATCAACCAATGCTTTATGCCATGTTATTTAATTTTCATCTGCTAGCTTCTTGGTAATAGTTACCAGATTCTTATTGCTGGATTCAGCTTGTCTATTCCCTTGTGAAAAATAATCAAAAGAATGAGAGAGTGTAATTCCATAATGGAAACAAAATTGTGTAATTTATTGAGAGGTGAAACAAGCTGCATTATCAGTAACAATTTAGATGGGAACTCCAAACTTGGAAGTGATATTCTCTTTGAGGAAGTTGCATATAACTTTTGAAGTAGCATGCTTAGTTGGGATTGCTTCTACCCACTTGGTGAAATAATCAATTGCTGTAAGGACATAATCATGTATAGCACTTGAATCTAGGTTTATAGTCCCAATAAAATCAAGTCCCCATTGTTGGAAAGGTTCTTTTATGATCACTGGCTTGAGAGGCATAGCAACTAACTTGGGTCTTCTAACAAATTGCTGGCAGAGTTCACATTTCCTCAAACACTTATGTGCATCTTGGAAAAGAGTTGGCAAGTAATACCTGGCTCACAAAATCTTGTGAGTAGTCATAGGAGCAAAAAAATATCCTCCACAGGCTAGATTGTGGAAAGATTTCAAAATCTAGCTTTGTTGCTCTTTGTCTACACAACGAAGGAATACTCCATCCATGCTTCTTTTGTACAAGCCATTGTCCCAAAGGACAAAATAGGCAGCTTTCAACTTAATAGTCCTCCTTTATTTGTAAGACAAATGAGTAAGACATTAACCATAGGTAAGGAAATGAGCGATACCTAAATACCACTCATTGGTAGTAGAGACAAAAAAGACTATTGGTGTCTCTTCCACTTCAGTCTCTTCACACTATATGTCTTCTAGCTTATTTTCAGTAATTAATTAGCATAGGCCCTTACCCCTGACCAACTTTGTCAGCTTGATGTCTAGATCAAACTCTTGGATCTTTGCAATCTAATTACCTCTTTTCATGCCAAACTCCTGCCAAGTTAATATAGACTTGACTATAGTGTCAGGCAATAGGGCAGTAGTATGTGAATTCAAAATATAGAAGCATAAATATTTGACTGCTTTCACCAAGGCATAAGCATGCTTCTCTATATTCAAATATTTTATCTCATGAGTTTTGAGAGGGCAACTCATGAAAGAGATAGGATATTCCATACTTTCCTTATCCTTTTGAACAAGAATTGTTGAAAGAGTGTGTTCAGATGCATAGTTGTATATGATGAAATCTTTGTTGTAATCTAGACAAACCAAGGTAAGGGCATGAGCAATGGTAGTTTTGATATCCTAAAATGCTGATTTGCCTTCTTTTGTCCAGCTAAAGATGGTCTTCCCTTTCATCATGTTCACAATGTGTCTAGTCTTTTTAGCAAATTTGGGGGACAAATCTCTGTATGAAATTCACCTTTCCAAAGAAAGAATGAACAAAATTCTTACTTGTAGGCAAATTAAGTTCTTGAATATACTTGAATTTGTCTGAGTCAATTTTTAGGCCTTCTTTAGACACAATGTGTCCAAGGAGTTTCCCTTCTATTACTCTAAAAATATACTTTTTAGAATTTAAGGAAATACCATTCTAGCGGCAACGCTCCAACACTTGTTGTAGGTGGTGTACATGATCAGATAGATGCTTTGAAAAGACAGTCAAGTCATCAAGGTATACCACTATGAATTTACCAATCTCATCTTTGAAAGCCAGATCCATAACTCTCTAAAAGGTAGCATCAACATTTATTAAACCAAAAGGCATTCTCCTATATACAAATGTACCCCAAGGTGTAGTGAATGCAGTCTTGTGTTGGTCTGATTTACCAACTTCAACTTGATTATATCCTAAGAAGCCATCTAGCATTGATAACATCTCTGAACCTATCACTGTTTGAAGCACTTCATCTATAATTGGAAAAGGATAATTATCCTTCAAAGATGCTTGATTTAGATTTCTAAAATCTACACAAATGCAATTTTTGCCATTCTTCTTCTTTACAGGCACTATGTTTGCAATCCATGTGGAATGATGGATTGGGAAGATGATTCTAGCATTTAACATTTATTTTATCTCAGATAGAATAGTACTTGATATTTTTGGATTATATTGTTTGGATTTTTGCTTGTATGGCATTGAGTTGGCCTTGAGAGGAATGTTATGGCAGATTTCATCTAGTCTGAGGGACTTCAAGTCTTCATAAGAATATGCTAAGAAATCCATATATTGACAGAGTAAAGAGGTGAACTTGAATCTTTCTTCAGGGGTGCAACACTTACCAATATTGACCATCTTGGGATTTTCTTCAGTAGACAGATTTATTTGATCGAATTCTTGAGAGAAACTCGATTCTGTTTGCTGTTGTTTGATGAATCTATCATGATTGTCAAACAATTTTTCAAGAGAAACCAAGCCTTTGGGAATTTTATTTCCTTTTAGCTATAAGAATTCTCCATTTTTATCTGAATTGGATTCAGGGACAGATTCATTCTTTTGAGATTTACTACCTTTAAAACATAGTTGTTCAAAATTATCTTTTCATTCTAGGAAGGAAATGATTTGATGATCATCATTGAATACTAGCCAATGATCAGCATTATCAGGAACACTTGGTCTATAGACCAGCTCAATGGTATACTTGTCTTTTTTGAAATCTAAATGAGGAACTAAGAGAGTTTTTAAAACAGCAAGTGCATCAGCTCTATCATTAGGCTCTCCGGGTATGCCAAAAATGTTGAAAGTATGAAAGCTTTCAATTTGGTCCCAAACCAAGTAATGGTAGTGGCATAATCTTTCATTCTTGGTTTGGTATAGGTTTCTCACTTGACAAAGCACTAATTTAACATCCCCTTTGGCATGAAGAAATTTGATGCCTTTTTCTTGAGTAGCCTTCATGCCAAGCAGCAGAGATTCATATTCAGCTGTATTGTTAGTATTGCTAAACTGTAATTTGTAAGATAAAGGGAACATATCTCCTTGAGGAGATATCAAAACAATCCCAACTCTTGAATTGGTAGAGGAACAACTACCATCAAATTCCAAGGTCCATATCTCATCTGATACTGATTTTTCTTTAGACTTTCCTTCATCAGAGATGAAGGATCCTTCTTGGTCTGTACTGCAGCCTACTAGGTTTTTTGCTTTTTTGTTGAACTAATTTTTGAGTTGACCATTTCAAGAATTATATCAGGTGTTTCATTTACTTCATCTATGGATATAAAATACTTACCCATACCTACGGATTCAAAAATAATTTGAGCTTTAAGGGCTGATGTCTGGGTGACCACATATTTTGCTTCCTTTTCAAGGAACAACATCTTCATTATGCCTTGGACAGGGATCCTTGCCTTAGATAGATCCATGCTTAGTTTTCCTCCCGTGTCCTTGCAAAAATTTCATCCAAGCAAAATGTTATAGGAGGCTAGGACGTTAGCCACCAAGACAATCATCTTGATTCTCTTATCTGGAAAGGTTGCAAATGCAAACTGGGCATCTTTGATTTTCCCCAGCAATGATACTTGTTTGTTCTCCATAGAGAAACATCTCCCAAATTTCTTGGTCAGTGTGAGACCAAGAGACTCAGCTACTTTATCTAACATGACATTACCAGATGCACCTGAGTATATAATACAGTTACTCAGCTCATGGCCATTAATTAATAGGGAAACATAAAAAGGTTTTATTTTTCTAGGAATAGTTGGGGGAGTAGTGACCATATTATTTGGAATAGGTGTGTTCTTTGGCAAATCAAGAGTCATATTTTTAGCCTTTTGTCCTACAAGGATGGTTTGGTTTTTGACATATTGGACCAACTTATTCAATTAATCAGGATTGGACTGCAAATATTCAAACTCAAACATTTGTATTTTTGTCTTTTTGACATGATCGATTATGTCAAATGGCTAAATTGAACTAGGTATAGAGAAAGGTACTTTAACTTTCTAAGTTTTAGGAGTGATGGGAGTTGGACTAGTTTGTGAATTTGAAGTATAAGGGGAAGGTGCAATTGATGTATTTGCCTTTTGGGTGATCACTGGATCCTTTGACTGAAAACGTAGAATGGTTTCATGTTTAATAATTATGACTGTTGGCTGCGGTTGTTCTTCTGTCTTCTCTTTATCAGCCTATTGGACTGATTGGTTCTTGGATCTGGTAAACACTGCATATGATTCATCAAAAGCTTCTCTTTTGCTTTCGGGTTCATCCTGATAATTCAGGAAACCAATGTGGGAGTCGCCAGCTAATTCTTCTTGATTGTCTTCAAGGAGATTAGCATCATTTTCTTGATTTAATTTAGGCTAGAAAGAGAACTCTGATTCTACTTCAAGATATCCCATTTCTTAATTGATTGGAGTAGCTTCTAGGGCAAGTTTCCCTTGTAGGGGAGGAAGGTGATTATGTTACCCTTGATTCATGGTAGCATTACCCTGATATGACTGATTTAGGAATGTCCTTCTATATGGAGTAGAAGACATTCCTTGAGCCATTTGTTTTTTGAGAGCAAGCAACTCATTTGCTAATTTCTGCACCATTGGATCTGTGGTGCCTGTAGATGCATATTCAGAAGATGATGAAGCTCTATTTCTATTTGGATCTCTTCTTATCTTCCTTGCTAAGATGAGATCATGTTCTACCTCAGTGGCCAAAAGTTGAGCTACAACAAGATCTATTTGGCCAGCATGTCTCAAGAGAAAATTTACTTCAAATAGCTGAGAATTAATGAAAAAGCATTTGAGATTCTTAGCTGTAGGTTGAGCAATTATAGGGATTTTGTTTCTTAGTTTTTCAAATTTGGCTATGAAATCTGTCATAGGCTCATAAGGCTCTTTCTTTATCTATGTAAGTTGGGCCAGAAGTGTATGTGCATCTTTTGTAGGTTTGAATCTGGCTTCAAACTTATCTTTGAGAGTATTCCAATCAGTAACTGACTGATCCTACAGATGATAAAACCAATTTGCAGTAGCACCTTGTAGTGTTTCTACAAATAGCCTAATTGCTACATCTTCAAATTTTACTCCGATTACTCCACAAGCTATGTTGAAGGCTGCAATGTGTTCATCAGGATGAACTTTCCCATCACCATAGAATTTGGGAAAATTATTCCTAGAATTACATGGAAGCTCATGTAGAGGTGGAGTAAGATTGAGAGGACCAAAAGCATTACCCCAAGGGCCTTGAACTGCCATTGTAGGATTATGAAAAGGAGGGATAACAAATCTCAGAGGGGTAATTATTTGCAAAGCTTTATTAAAAGTAAAACTAGATACTTCGTCTGGCAATGGAGATCTAACTTTAGTAGTAGGAAAAATCTTGGTTCATTAGAGATGAGATTGTGAAGGAAATAGATCAAAATCACTTTGCTATACCAACTCGAATACAGGGTCAATGATACCTTTAGCCCTTTGGCTTTGTGTATACCTTAAATCTACTAGATTATGAAACAAAAATGGAAAAGAATTAACCTTACTTTAGTTAAAGCTTGAGGCTTTAAGCTGTGCATTCTTTTTGGGTTAGTGTGGAGGTGAATGGATAGATTATAAATGGATAATAGATATGATATCCCCAGCAGAGTCACCAAAAATTGTTGGTCGAATATTTTGTCGATCAGCGTACTAATAAATAAAATAGGTCTAATAAGCCAAAGTAGGAAGATTAGTCATCCAAATGTGTAGGTTTACCACATAAAAAGGGGACTAATCTCTCCTCTCATCAAGGGGAGGTTCCCTATATATATATAAATAGAAAATAATACTCAAGGGTAGGACAAATCATCCATCTATCTTTTTTCAGAGATGATGTGTGCGGATCAAAGGAGAAACTCAAGGAAAATGACTGAAAGCACTCCTCTTCTTTCAAAAGTACTTTTTAGCAAGCCACAAGAATACTTCAGGTAGTAACAACAAAATGTAGCAAAAGATGTAGTAACCAGCAAATCAAGATGAAGCACAAAGTCTCCACCTGAATTGCTCAAGAGTAAGATACGAAGGATAATGAGGGCACAAAGTCATCCCAAGGTCCTTTACACAGAGATGAAAAGAAAACACACTAAAGGAAATTATGGAGGCACAAAGTCTCTCCACAATTGACTCTTTAGGACACCTTCTTGATTGTTGTCACTAATTCTGCTTGTTAAATTAAAAGAATAGAAGATATATTGAAGAAAAATACATAAGAATAATTTCCTCAACAACAAAGATATTATAGCACAAAGTTTGAAAAATCACTTGCTTTCTTATTCCAATAAAAAAATATGATAAACAAACCGAGCTCAAAGTCTCAGAAGTGTCTTTCAATTTGGGCAGAGTTTCATTCTAATTGTCAAAAAGGGATCCCAATTACAATAGAAGAGAGTCCCTTATATAGCCTCTTTAAGAAGGACTCAGGAATAGTAACACATCATGTTGCATTGAAATATGTTAAGAAGGCAGGTTGGAACTTAGGGGCATCTACCCATTTGCTTTTCTCAATGTAGAGAAACAAGTCATGCTATTGAAAGTTTACATCTTTCAATGTCCACCTAGCTATCTGATCCTTCTTCATCATTCCTCCTTTTCTGGTTATTTGAATCGGGTCCTAGATTCAATTTGATGCTTTATTCCTTAGTCACTTTCTACTAGTCTTTAGCAATTGATGCATGGCGCATTCCACTGCTAAATAGGTGAAGACACATGGAAACTTCCATGGGACTCTGAGAAACATTTATTGATAGAGGCTTTGAAACTTATTAGAAACTCAAAATCATGGGTGCAGACATTTGTCACTCTCTATAGATTTACAATGGAAAAGGTGGCAACTTCCACTTGCTTCTTGAGAATCATATAGAGGATGACACATGTCAACTTTCATTGCATTTTTAGAAACACTATAGAACTATGCGTAACTCATTTGGATTCATGTGGATGATGCCACTTGGCATGTTTTGCTTAACTTATAAAGGGCACGTGGCAGCTTCTACGGCTCTTAGAAGCCAAGTGAAATGAGACTTGAAAGACGACATATCCTTTGAGAGCCCTATGAAAGATGACACATGGTAGTTTCCACTACACTTTAGCGGCCTTTGAAAACCCTCGAGACTTATTTTAGATTCACATGGATGATAACACATGACAGTCTCTACTGTGCTCAAAAAATGCTTAGAATGAGCTTAGAAACTTGTTTAAAACTTGGACGTAGACACGTGTCACTCTCTATGGAGTTATAAATGAATAGGTGGCAGCTTTCACTCATCTTTGGAGAGTTAGGTGGATGATGACACATGGCATGTTCCGCTTTCTTTAGTAGCTCACTGGGGCTCCACCACAATCTTTATGAAAACAAGAAGCAAGAGGGAGAAATTGTAGAGATTGACATTTGTCAGCTTTTGATAAATTTTGTAAGGGACACGTGGCATGGTCTGAATACATTTGTTAGTCACACAGATGCAGACACTTGGCACATTCCACTTCATTTAGTCACTTGTCCCTGGGCCCACCATGGTCTTTGCTTGAAACAGTGAATTTAAGGGAAGAGACTTCAGATATTAACACTTAGAAGCTCCCAACAAGCTTCAAGAGGGACACATGACAATATCTTCCAATTCATAGAAACAAAGTTTAGTGGTGCTCGGCCATTAACACTTGGTAGCATCTGCGGGATTCTGTCAGGTTTTTGTCTCAGTCTGTTTGTTTGCCTTGGTCACTTTTTGCCACAGGAATTCCCTTCGTAAGAGCACTTGTGTCTTTGACTCTTGGGGCACTCCTTTGAACTTTTTCATTTGAACCGACCGATTGAACCTCTTTGTTGAACCAAATGCATTGAACCTGCTGCTGATGCTTGCTAATGGATATTTTTGTTTGAACCAAGGCACTATAGAGTCCATAGATTTTTGTGAAGATTGAAAATTGAGGTATTTGAATGCCCAAGACAAATTTTGAAAAGGGAAGAGACAATTTTGGTTTGTAAGACCAAAATAGTTCAAATGTTTTCCCAAAAATGAGTGATATTTTTGGGGGACAACAAGTTGCATATGTAGTTTGATATATCCACTTAAATATAACCAAATTTATTCCCTTATGAAGAGAGAAAAAAAATCCTAAGTATGATTCTTTATCAAAGAAAAATAATCATCTATCATCTAATCATCCCACTCCTGTATACTATGTGCTTATTAAAAATATTTTGGATCCCTATAAAATGTGTAACATAAAAGTTCAAAATCTATAGAATGTGCATGATGATTTCTAGTGGGTGGAAGATCTTGTATGAAAGGTGTTGCCTCAAAAATTATATTATGAGCCCACTTAGGCATAGTGGGAATAGGATTCATGCCTAATTAAACATCCATAACCTCCTTAGTTACCTCCTAACTATCTCCTAAAATAAGGGATCCTTGATATGAAGTAAATAATCATCAATGGATGGAATCAAAAAAGAATTCATGGAAGAAGAAGTCTCATGAGATCATAAATGCTCATCAAATTTAATATTTATTCAAAAAATAACATCATGAATATTAGGATACAAAATTTAATAAGCTCTCATGTCCTCACAATACCCTAAAATATCAAGGGTTTCTTCTTCTTATCCAAGACTTTTCTACTTTGGTACAAAATCCCAAGCATGGCTCTCAAAATTGGAAAAAATGAGACATCAAGATTAGTGTAGGACCAAACATCCTATGAATTCAAATTCTCAAGTATTATGTGTGGTGTATGATTCTAACTGTAGTTTTCAAAATTAACTTCTTCTACCCAATATACCAAATGTAAATCCCAAACATGTATCATGTACTTAGCCATCTACTTCAAAGTTTGGTTCTTACTTTATACTAACCCATTCTATTGTGAATTATAAGTAATATAATGTTGGTGAAAAATGCCATGAGATGACAAAAATTTATAAATATCTTTCCTAAATTACTCCCCCCATTATCAGTGTGAAGCTTCTTTATGTAACTAGAAGATTGATTCTCAACCAAATCCTTGATGACTTTGAAGTGTGAAAAAACTTAACTCTTGTACTTGATAAAATAAACCCAAGTATGCCTTGAGAAATTATAAATAAAGGTAAGTGCATACATATCTACATTGAAATTAGTATAAAAAACCATTAAGTCATAGTGTACAAGATCAAGTGATGAAGAAGCTCTCTTGGACATACCCTTAGGAAATGAATCTTAGTTTTTTTTCCCTAATGCACATCTAGGGTATACTCCACAAAGACAAGAAAATATACGAATATCATCAACCATACCATTAATGCTTAATTCATTCAAATATATCTAATTAAGATGCTCAAATCTCTCATGCCAAAGCTTATACTTAGAATCTACATGAGAAACCAATCATGTCCCCATAAAAGAAGTGTCATCAAAACTATCAAAATGATATAGTTGGGAAGAATTATCAATAACACCTTAACAAGTGAATTATGGTCTAAAAAGGTTTAAATTCCATCCCCTTTTGGTGTGAAATTCACTGCCCTAACCCATATGAGAAAATTGATAAACAAAAGGCAAATTGGTAGTGTTGTCAGGAACATATAGTTCATCATTAATGTGCACACCATCAAGTTATGGCACCTTTTACCTTAACATAAATAAAGGACTAATTTACAACCTCAATGTTGGAAGTATAAATAAAATCAAGAGTTATGAAATACTTGTTAGAATAATTCATGTGTTGAGAAGCACTAGAATCTATAACCAAACTATATAAAGTAGGTGACTAAAATATCCTAACAACATTAAATGGTTTTCCATGCTCATTATAAGGAGGTAGAGTAGAGTTATATATATTATGTTTTTTGACTACACCCTCTAAGGCTTGCACTATCTTATAAAACCTAGATTCTACATTATTAGTCCACCTACAAAAGGAACATGAAGGGCTAGATTTATTCTTTAATTCAGAAGACTCAATGGGTTTAGAGTTATTATCTTTAGGTTTGGTAGATCTTTTAAATGGAGGAGTTTTTTTAGGTTTAATTTTTGATTTTATCTTGCCCTTAGGATTAGATTATACTAATTCCTTTTGATATGTGGAAGACTCAATGTTATACAATTTAGATTCTTCCCTACTAGTTCTTTCACCAAAAAATTTAAATCAGATAATTTGAATGTGGCATACAAGGCATCCATGCTAGAGAAAATAGTAAAACCAAAAATTTATAATGGACCTCTCAATTTGGATAGAATTAGGTAAACACATTATTCATATTTATTATCTATTCCACTCCTTGTCAATTGTGTCAATAAATGATTGAACTTAGTAAGATAGTCTACAATGGATGGAAAATATCAATGATTTAGAGAAGTGATCTCTAATTCAAGTTTCATGGCTCTCATGTGATCAAACATAACAACTAAACCCTTAAATTTTTCCCATATTTTGAAAGGAGTGTCACATCCTTCCAAATTAAATAAAATACTATCACTTATATAAGTTCTTATGAAACCCATACACTCAACAAATTTTCATTGGTGCTAAATTTTTTCATATTCTTTAGTGAACACTAGTTGTGTTTTAGTCATTAAGGCCCATTATCATTTGAATTTAATGATTATTTTTATTCTTAGTCTCCATGCATGGTAATTATGTGTTTTTAATGGTTCACACTGATCTTATACATAAGAGGAATCTATTCTATAAAATCACCAAAGATCAAGAGAATGTAAAAAGAGTGCACAAATAAATACCAAGACAACCCCATAAAATACTTTGTATTGAGACCCCACCCACCCCGCCTACTTTGTCACATTATAGTTTAGTTTGTTTTACAAAATAAATGACACCAAGATATTGGGCATAAAAAACATATACTTTTGAAAAAACACACGATTTTAAGTTACGAATCAGAAAATATAGTTTTCACAAGTTTTTCACGATAAATGGGTCAAAAATAGAATTGTACCCAAAAATATTAAATTCTTGGAAAAAATCCTTGGAGATAAAAAACCTTTTTAGGGTTATAAGTTAAGCCTTCACTACTAGAAATCAAAATTTAAGCCCCCACATGACCATACCATGTTACCAAGTGGATAAGGTTGGGGATGAGATATAACCATTTTGATTGATTTGATTGATGTGGGAGTGGCATAACCTAAAAAATTAGAGGAAAAAAGGTGTGAATAGTTCTTGTACCTACTAGTGTGAAATTGACATCGTATTGGTCATCACTATCTGTTGATCTTAAATTGACATCCTAATAATCATCACTCTATGTTGTGTGTGAGACATCTACATAATGCATTGATCTACTTGTATATCTTCCACATGTGGTTGATATGAAAAAACACTACTTTGGTTGATATAGAAAATTCCATAAAGCACCAAAAAAACCCTTCCACATAGCAAGGAAAAAAACACAAGTATAAAAATTCTTCCTCTCTCACTAAAAAATTCATATATCTAATCTATAAATCTAATGGTTCACTCTATAAACAACAAGAAGAAAATATGGATTGAAAAAATCATAGAAAACTCAATGAAATCCTAAATGGATGTCAATAACACCTACTACTATGATTATTATTATCATTAAAGACATGCGCTCATGGATATAATGTGGTATGAGAGGTTTTGTGGTAGGGCACAGAGCAAAAATATGTTACACAAGGCACAAAAGTGTTCAATGCTAGGTGTGGAAGTGTTATCACTCACTTGTATGTCTGAAACATTAGTTATATCATCATAATTATGGGAATGTCCCCAATATGTGGGACCATTTTACTCCTTGGGAAAAGCCTTTGGAGTAGACCAGATTCCTTCTATTCTTAATGGACCTAGTTTAGGACTAGTTTGCAGACCTAAATAGTAGAAAGGTAAATCTAATGCTAATCTAAACCTAATATTTTGAAGGAAAAGGGAGGGAGAAGGTAATAATTTACTTGAAAATCAAGGTGATACACCAAGATTAGATTGATCACTCCTACTACCATAGACACACTATAGATATTTGAGAACAAGATGTTATCACATAAAATCCACCATGGACACTCTAAATGTATAATTATTTTACATAGAGGCATGGGAACACAAAAAATCATTGAGAGGGATAACAAATGATCCATAAACAATGTCTACACAGACTCATATGCACACATAACATGATATGCAAGTTAGTTTCATGCTCCACATAGAGGTGCTAGGAATGGAAAGAAATGAGAGGGGAAGGCATTACCCATAGACAAATTTCAATAAACACAAATAACACATAGAGTGTAATAAGTATAGATGGAGGTGAACTTAATTCTCATTAATATGCAATGTTTAGCCAAAAAAATTACTCTTAGAGAGAAATTTTTGGTAGCATAAGGTTGGCTAAAAATGTCCCTTTTTATAATAAAGAACAAGGATTTATAATGTATTAATCCCTTTATAATTAAATCACCCCTTGGGTTGGCACATATAGTCTCTTAATTATATTTCAACATTACATCCATTCTTCTTAAATTCTACCTGGTGACTCATATCTAGGAGTTGGTGGTAGGATTATTCTATATCCACGTGTGTGTTTAAGAATGGAAGATATTTTGAGTAGCCATAGGGGTAGTGTGTGATCATATTATGATGTATAATAGTTACTTATACATTTCCTTAGATGAAAAGGCCTTAAACATTACTCAACTACCTTTTAACTATGTCTTTATACATCACCACCATTTGTTAATCACTGATTGGGTTTCTCTTAAACTATCATGTCATTGTTATGCATCTGATGGGAAATATTTCCTTACACCTTTTTAGGACTATTTGTGCACTAAAGGATATGTAGTTAGATTGCATAATGAGCTATGAGTTGGAAAGTATTGTAGATGTAGAAGTCCTCTATAAGGTGCGTGCAATTTAACCCTTTTTCACCAAGTTATCCTTTGGTAGTCTTGGTCTTTGATTTATTGTAGGGCCCATATAATTTATCAAATTAGCATGTGCACAACATATATTATAGTCTATGATTTATGAGAGCATAAAAGTGGAATGGAATTGTTTATTGTGCACCTCTCCTTGTGTTATTTGAATACTGAGAGATTTATGCCTTTGAACATGTGCACCATTTAGCTTGTGTGATGGAGGATATCTATATGGGGTGCATATTATAAAATTATTATGAATGTGAGTTAAAAATTAGTTTATTCATGGATCTATGCTAACTACTTTAGGCATGGGTATGGATGGGAAGCATATGTACATGGATTGATTTAAAAAAAATTACACTTGTAAGCCTGCAAACCTTTTTTAGGATTTTTGTGAGTTGCACACAAGATGGGCGTGACTTAAGAAGTTAACACTTAAATTGACCTTTGTGTGTTTCATACCTACTAAGAAGGAATCCATTAGCCTATGAAATAATCCATTGGGCATGGATTTGTTGAAACCTCTAGTCACTCTACCCTTGAATGCACTGTAGGTGTACTCCTAGATTTGGAATAAACCTAGATTCTCCTAAAAAAATAAATAACTATGCCAAAGGCACTTAGAGGAAAGAGATATAAGATAAGAGGAAAACTGCACACAAGTACATAGAGGAAATAAGAATATCCTAAAAATGTGCATAAGGCATGTAAGGAAATGAAAAAACATCTAATATACTTATTTACAAACTATACAAGAATCAATAGAGATAGTGATTGAGATGGATCCCATTGACTAAAATAGGAAGCAATTATCCATTCAATCTAATGAGTTGGAATGTGTTGGCTTGTTTGTAGCTAGTTATGGTATATGTTCCACTCCATATCATATTGAATTTAGTATGCCTTCCAATTTTTGATCTATCTGCATCCTATTTGAGCACTAAATATCCTTCTCAAAAAATTATGTCAATGGACCTTCTATCAAAGGTCCTCTTCATCTAGGCTTATTGGATTTCCTACACTCTAGTCTCTTCTATCTCTATTAGATATTTTAATCGTAATGTGATGGGATCACTTGTGATTGACTCCAACTGATGGGTGAGTTTTAATGAAGGAAACTCTAGAGATGTGGGAATTTTTGGCCTCTCTTTCATAAACTAACATTAAGGGTGAATTTCCCATCACTCTTTTGGGTGTGAATCAATTATACCAAAGAGTAATCTGAAGCTTAGTATGTAAATCTCATCGATTGTCCTACATGGTCCTATCTATAATACAAATCAAATTCTTATTCATGAACTCTGATAGACCATTATCTTGAGGGTAATAATTTTATGAGGCACTCAAGTGGATGGTATGTTTGATGTTTAATTCATTGATCCTAGTTTCAAGGAAAGCCAATGCATTATCAATAATTGTCAATGGAATACCAAATCTTGTTAGAATGCCTTCATAGAAGTTTAGGATGGATGTATCATTAGCCACCTTGAGTGCTACTACTTTTTTCCATCTTGTAAAATAGTCTATAAACATGAAGATCCATTTATGTCCATTGCTTGATGGTATTAGTGTAGGTTTTTATTTTCCCCTATTTATTAATTAGGGAAATTGTATTTCTTGTGCATACATGGAGTTTTCCTACATTTGTGGGATAGGCTAGCTTATGTGGAGGTGTGTGTCATAGGTGTCATAAGAATGTCATAAGTAACTCCCTTGATGGGAGTTACTTCTCTATTCCTAACACCTTGTCACCACCTTTCATGGAGGAGTTACTGACTATTATTGGGGTGCCTTGTCCACCTTTTGTGGAGGAGTTACTTACGTACTCTCCTATATGTATTCCTCACTTTGGCCATCTCATGCTAATCAGATTTTGGTTTTCTCCATTTTGTCTTGTGCAATTTATCTTATTGTGTTAATTTCAAATTGCTTTAGCATCTATGTGGTGTGCACTTGCTTTAACTTATGTGATGATGTCTCCATTGCACTCGCATTATCCAAAATTTGGCAACAAATCTGATATGGTATTAAAGCAAGAATGGTAATCATGTGAATGGTTGTGCTTTTAGTTTATTTTGAAATCAAGAGGAGTGGAGTTCTCTCTCTTTTTTTTAGATATGATCTAAAAAAAAACTTTCAATATCATTTCTGATATAGTTTCCTTGGGATTCTTGGCCTTTGGGTGTCCTTGATATCTTCTCTTCAGTCTTTATAGGGGTAGCAACAACTTCAGGTGCTGGTTTTGCTTCAACTAGGTGCCATTGCAAGGAGCAGAAGGAAGAGCATCCTTTCCAACAGCTAAACTTCTGGTCTATGCCAACTTCAGCTCCAGCACTCCACGCCACACTTCTGGATGCACCAAATTCATTTCTACAGCTTCCTCCAAGCAGCAAGCAGTCAGTTCCAGCCAAGCCATAAGCTGTACGGCGTCTAGGTCTGTTGTTTCTTTTATTTTTTGCAAAAATTTTTTTAGAACTGTGCCTTTCTTTTGGGACGGCACTTGCTGTTTTGTTTTCTATCTAGAAACAAGGAATATGCCTCTTTTTTTGGTGAATATATTCTACCACAGTCCTCTCTGTCACTTTTGCTAGGCGCCATTAGGCCATACGACCAACAGATGAAGGGTGAGGCCCGAGTTGGCGAGAGGCCAATTCCCCCTCACACAAACCTCCTTTGGATTCCTCATTCCATGAAAAATCCAATGAGTGGTTTGAAGGCTACTTTCTCTCTCAAAATTGGCATTTTAAAAATGTTTTAGAGCTTTTTTTGCAAAAACACTAGTTTACGGGAAAATTGAACATTTAATATCTTGCAAATGGTAGCTCAGATTTGGGTGCCATTTTTTGAAAAAGTGTTTATAATTAAATTCTCCACATTGTAGGCTTGTTATTTGTTAAAAAATCACTATTTTATAAAGTGCCAAAAATTTGGGTCCCCTGGGACGCATTTTCAGCTGAGTCCGATGTCCTATTTGCTTAAGTCTTGCATTGATTTCTCTAAGATGCATTCTCAGATGAGTCCAATGTATTTTGAGTGTGCAATTTCATATTTAGGATGGGATCAATATTTTGGTAGGTGTGATTGCTTTCCACAACTTGCTAATCTTTGCTTTCATTCTCCTTTTTGCATAATTTCACAACTTGCAATCAACACAACTTCACCTAAATTCAGCTAAAAATGGATTCTTATCAACTTAAACCCCTAACACCCTTCAACTATCATGAATGGAAGGTTAAAATTTCAATCATTCTTAGAAGCAAAGGGTTGTATAGGATCACCATGGGTACTAAAGTAGAACCCAACACTGATGCTGAAAAGGTCAAGTGGCACAACCGTAGTGATGAAGCCTATGGATTACTGAGCTTGTCTATGTTTTTAGAAATTCTCTTCCATATATAATCCTCCCAGACTCCCAATGACATATTGGACACCTTAGAAAATTTATTTGGAAAGCTTGATGAGATGAGAGGTCATGAGCTCGAAAATGAACTCATAAGTCTAAGTGTTAGCAACTTTGACACCCTACAGGACTTCTTCACTAAGTTTAAGGCCCTTAAATTGCAATTGAAAGAATGCAAGATAGAGAAGAAAGATGATTGACTCATACTTTCTATTCTCACAAAGTTAGGTCCAAGCTATTCAGTCTTTGTCTCCACTTTCCATGCCACCAAAAGTGCCCTTGGCACTACATGGAAAATGCCTTCTTTGGATTCATTCATTACCGACTTGACTAGGGAGAAATATAAGCTAATTCAAATGGGCACAATGAATTCTACTCAACCCCAAGCTTTGATAGCTAGAAATGGTAAGGATAAGACTTCAACAAAGGAGAAGAAGAAAAAGAATAAGGACCAAGAGAAGAAGAAAGAAAACACCAATCCTACCAAAAAAAACACTTAGACTTCCTCTTCCAATGCTAAACCTAAGAAGGAGAAGGTTAAGTGTGCCTATTGTAAAAAGATAGGGCATGATGAACACAAATGCATGAAGAAACAAATAGATCACCTAACTCATCTTCTAGAGAAGAACAACATAGGTGTTCCTGAGTCCATCAAGCAGAATTCATCTACCCAAGATTCTACTAAGGCAAAAGACAAGGGTAAGGAGAAAGAAAAGGGCAAGGCCCTTGTAGCTACAAAACTTCCACATCTTCATGGGTCATCAAATTGGGTGCTTCTCACCACATGGGCTCTTCACTAGTTGAGTTTTCATCTTTAGAGCCTTGTAACATGACTTCAATTAGTTTGGGTGATGACACATCAATTTTTGTTTCAGGGAGAGGGTTAGTTGAAATGGAAGGAGGAACATTCAATAATGTTATAAGTGTTCCTTCTCTTTCAACCAATATCCTATCAGTGTACCAAATCACTCACATTGGTTGGGGCATGAGAGTTGAGTTTTCACCAAATTCAGTGGCTATCAGGGAGTTACATAGTGATACTATAGTGGCAGTGGGTAGGGCAGATCACTAGGCTAGGATATACACCTTCTCATATTTTGCATTAGATTCTTCTCCAACAGCATTACTGACTCATTCAGATGGAGTTAGAAAATTGTGGCATGAGTGGTTTGGCCACCTTAACTACCGCTACCTTGAACAACTTTGCAAAAATGATGTGGTCATTGGCTTGCCTCGTGCCCAATTCTCAGAAGGACTTTGCGAGGGGTGCTCCTTTGGGAAGCATCTTGAAGAAAAATTTGACAAAGACAAATCTTGGAGGGCTTCACAACCTTTGGAGTTAGTCCACAGTGATGTATCAAGACCCTTTCCCAAACTATCTTTCACAAGGGCCAAGTACATCCTCACTTTCATTGATGATTTCTCTAGGTACACTTGGATATATTTTCTCAAATAAAAGTCTGAAGTGTTTGAAAATTTTCTAGACTTTAAGGCTCTTGTTGAGAAACAAAATGAGAAATCCATCAAAGTTCTTCGAACTGATAATGGAGGGGAGTATGTCAGCATTAGGTTTGAGCAATTTTTCACCACAGAGGGGATTGATTTGCAGTGCATAGTCACTTACAGTCCTTCACAAAATGGGGTTATAGAATGCAAGAATAGGTTCTTGAAAGAGATGGGTAGCTGTATGATTCACTCCAAATCCTTAGCACCACAGTACTAGGCCGAAGCCATCAATTGTGCTTGCTACATTCAAAATAGGGTTCCTCATAAAGCTTTGAAAGGGATAACACCCTTTGAAGCTTGGCATAAAAGGAAACTTGATGTTGATCACCTTAGAGTTCTCAGATCCCCAACCATGGCCTGAATTCCAAAGAAGAAACATAAAGCTATAGAATGTCAGTCCAAGCCTTGCATATTCGGATGGTATTAAGGGATATTGCCTTCTAGATCAAGTCACTCATGAGTTGTTCATCAAGAGAAGTGTTCATTTTTAGGAGAGTCCTAGAGACTCTACACTTGACACTTTTTCTCCCTCATTAGATCTACTTCTTCATGATGATTCCTTGTCAGATTCAAATCAACCACAACAGGTTCTTAAGCTAGAGACATCTTCTTCTTCTTCTTCAAGTACAGACAGTGAGGATAGTGATGCAGAGTCATCCACCTATAGTCAATCAGAGGATGAGTTAGCACCTGACTCGCCCACTTTTGGGCCACTTTGGGCTAGATAGACACTTGAGAGTGATGGCACTTAGGTAGGAGATCCTGTAGATGAAAAATGTACTAGGGTGATTTTTAGAGAGATCACATGCCTTCTTTGCTTTAGTTTCAGATCCATAGACTTTTTGAGAGGAATCAGGGGTACCTGAGTGGGATAGTGCTATGGAGGAAGAATATTCTTCCTTAATTAAAAATCACACTTGGGATTTGAATTCACTTCCTAAGGGAAGAAAGATGGCTTGATGTAGGTGGATATATCAAACCAAGTTTGTAGTAGATGGGTCAGTTGATAAGTACAAGGCATGACTGGTCACCAAGGGTTTTTCACAGGTGGTAGGCATTGACTACTCAGAGACCTTTGCACCTATTTCAAAGATGACTTCTATCCAACTCACCTTGGCTATTACCACAGCACATGGTTGAGATGTGCATCAGATGGATGTGAAGAGTGCCTTTCTTCATGGAGACCTAGAGGAGGAGATCTACATAGAGCAGCCACCAAGATTTGTTCAAGATTCTTCCTTAGTATGCAGACTTAGGAAATATATCTATGGCCTCAAATAGGCCCCTCGGGCTTGGTATGCCAAGATGGATTCATTCCTTCTCACAATGGGTTTTACTAGGTGCCATTCTGATCCCAATGTCTACTTCTTGTGGTAAGATGATTCGCTCTTGATTTTGGTTCTATATGTTGATGACCTTTTGATCACCGAGAGTTATTCATTGGCTATTGTAGTGGTGAAGGCATCTCTCTAGGATAGATTTAACATGACAGACTTGGTTTTGTTGCACTACTTCCTTGGCATCGAGATCTCACAGTTAGATTCAAGGATTTATCTTACACAGCCTAAGTATGCTCTTGACTTATTGGCTTGGTTTCACATGACTGATTGCAAGCCATCTTCAACTCCCTTTCTATCAGGAGTCAAGCTTGAGCCTGATTATTCTTCACCATTGGTTGATGCCACTCGGTATTGACAACTTGTTGGTAGCCTCATCTACTTGACTCACACCAGGCCCGACATATCATATACAGTGGGACTTGTCTCCAGATTCATGCAAGAACCTCATGAGCTACATTGGAAAGTAGCTAAGAGGATCTTGCATTACATATGGGGTTCACATAGATACGAGATTCATTACAAATTTGGCATAGAGGTTGACTTGGTTGGATATACAGATACAGATTGGGCTGGCGATTCACAGACTCACAAGTCCACTTTTGGTTACAGTTTCTCTCTTGGTTTAGGTCTTATCAGTTGGTCTAGCAAGAAGCAGAATGCTATTACTATATCATCCATAGAGGCAGAGTATAGGGGAGATGTTAATGCAACTACTAAGGCTATTTGGCTTTAAGGGATACTTTTTGAGTTTGGCATTCCTATTAGGTAGCCTACCATCATTTATTGTGACAACTAGAGTATCATTCAGATTTGCAAGAATCTAGTTTAGCACCAGCGGACCAAGCACATAGAGATTCACATGCATTTCATTCGAGAGCTCATTCATAGTTAGGTCATTGACTTGATATTTTGCCAGTCTTTAGAGCAGGTTGCAGACATCTTCACCAAACCTTTCACCGAGAGCAAGTTCATTCATCTACGAGCTCTTCTTGGGGTGTGGTCTACATCTACAGTAGCATCATCTTTAGGGGGGCCTTCTAGCCTCTTCTTCTCTTCTATGCCTCTCTTTTAGGGGGGAGTTTTTTTCCTATGGGTTTTCTCCTTTTCTCTATCTTATGGGAGATTGCATTGTTACATGGGTACCTCATCAGGCCTAGTTGCCAGGACCCATTTTATATTTCCACACTGCCCACCTAAGCTATGCTTATGGGGGGGTATTAGTGTAGGTTTTTATTTTTTCCTATTTATTAATTAGGGAAATTGTATTTCTTGTGTATACATGGAGTTTTCCTACATTTTTGGGATAGGCTAGCTTATGTGGAGGTGTGTGTCATAAATGTGTAATATGTGTCATAAGAATGTCATAAGTAACTCCCTTTATGGGAGTTACTTCTCTATTCTTAGCACCTTGTCACCACCTTTCATGGGGGAGTTACTGACTATTCTTGGGGTGCCTTGTCCACCTTTTTGTGGAGGAGTTACTTACGTGCTCTCCTATATGTAATCCTCACTTTGGCCATCTCATTCTAATCAAATTTTGGTTTTCTCTATTTTGTCTTGTGAAATTTATCTTATTGTGTTAATTTCAAATTGCTTTAGCATCTATGTGGTGTGCGCTTGCTTCAACTTGTGTGATCATGTATCCATTGCACTCGCATTATCCAAATTCTGTCAACAACTCTGATAGATGGTAGGTTAATCATGCCTATGAAGTTTAGGCACCATTGTGAAAATGGTTCATCAACTTGTATTGGTTGCAATGGTAAGGCCACTAGCCTTTGTTTTCCTATGAAGAAGGCACATCACTCACAATTTTAGACATATGTGTGCACATATTTAAATAGAGTTGGCCAATAATAGCCATCTCATATGATTTTTATGGTAGTGGTCTTGGATAAATAATGGCCTCATGTAGGGCCATTATGGAATTACCAAAGAATTATACTCACCTAGTCCAATTATATACACCTTAAGAGGACTCCATTTATGTCTTTTATGGAAAACAAACCATTGAAAAACACTTAATGGTTTGTAACCTAAAATTCCCACACTTGGATTTATTCAATCTAGGATGATATGTGCTAGTATGAAAGAAAGTCATCATATTCTATGTCCAATCTATTGTAGCTTCTTGTCCTATTGATTGTTTTTTGTGAAACACTAGGATCATTTTATCTTGAAAATTTTACACCTAAAATAATTATTCTTAGATTCTTTTTCCTCACACCAACTTGATAATCTAGATGTCCACATGATACTCCATCACCTTTGTGACCTAATCAGATCTCTTCTCACAGATGTCCTTACCAAGTAAGAAATATTTTATACTTGCATGTAAAACCATGAGTTTAAATTTATTTTTGGACAACATATGTCTAAAATTATTGATTTTTATCACAATTTCAAGGATGTTCTTTTCAACAAAGCTATAACACATCTCATAATCCTATATCACCTAGTTGAAGAAGGTAATTATTTGTTCTGAATGATCATTATTTTACTGTGTAATAATAGTTAAGATGCCTTCAAACCCACTAAATTGATAAAGGATAAAATCATTACTATAATTTTGATTATTCAAGATGGGAGCTTGCACTATGGAATGCTTAATGGCTTCAAAACTATCCTTGTATTCATGATTCTAGCTAAATGCAACATTATTATTGAGCATCTCAGTGAGGGGTTTGGTTAGGGTAGCAAAATCAAGAATGAATCTCCTGATAAAGTTGATTCTTATTGAGAAGATATAAATATTCTTCTTGTGACTTGGAAGAGGGATAAATGAAAGAGCTTTGACTCACTTTAGATCAATCATGAAACTCTCTTTGGAAAAAATCTACCCCAATAGAGTGACATCATGAAGTACGAATATAAACTTGTTAGATTTCAAAGATATTCATAATTCCTAACACCTTTCAAATTCTTGCTCCAAAGGGCTTAAGTGATCCTTTACATGCTTAGCAAAAATAGTTATCATTAAGGTAAACCAAGATGACCTTGTTGATGAGCTCCTTAAATTCCATATCTATGGCTCTTTGGAAAGTTTCTCTTGCATTTGTTAAACCAAATGGCATATGTTGGTACATGAAGGTTTACCACTAAGTGGTGAATGCTATTTTATAATGATCACATTATTTCATAAGAGTCTAGTTGTAGCCTGAGTAACCATCTAGTAATGAAAATATCTCTTTGCCTACAACATTTTGTAAGATCTACTCTATTGGTGAGAAGTGATAGTGGCCTTTGAGGGAAGTCTACACATAAATGGATTTCCCCAATATTATTCCATACCAAGACTAAGTTGGAAACCCACAAAGAGTGTTTAATTATGAGTACCATACTAGCTTCAATGAGCTTTGAGAGTTATTTTTTCATTAATGGTTTAAGCTTTGGGTTTATAGGCCTATGTTTTTGGTGAACTAGTTACACATCAGGGTTGATCTCAATTATGTGTTGTTCTAATCCTAGATCAAAACTTCTCATGTCCTTATAGATACATGCAAATATATCATTGTATATCTTATTAATTTTAATAAATCTCTTAATTTTTGGTGAGGAACATACCATGCTAGATTTTTAGACCTTTCCTTCAAAAATGGTTACTTGCATAGAGACCTCCTCTTTTGTTATCATGATTTGCCTCTCTCTTTAGAGATGGTCATCAGAATTAAAGATGCTTTCTAGGGTAACCAACCCTTTTTCTAGATTGTTTACCTTTAATTAGATAACTTGATCATCATATTGGGCTTGTAACTATTCTTAGTTATTGGCATAAAAGTCTACCTCATCCTTTAGTAATCTTATAATCTACTCATCCATCTCAAACACCTTCTAATTATTTGCATCATTAAGGACTATTGGTCTGATCATGAGCTTGACAAGTTTTTCAGACTCCTTCATTATGTCATACAAGATGTCATATTATGCACCTATGATCATGAGTCTATTTGCATTAGTATTCTCTGATCTTATTATGGAACTAATATTGAATGCATTGAAACCTTCAATCATATCCCAAACTCTATGTTTGTAATATTTCATCAAGCTATTCTTGGTCATGCTATACAATCTAACCTATTTAATGACCATTTCACTATCACTAAAGGCTTATAGTGCCTTGATTATTTTATTATGTGTAAGTTGGATACCTTGGATAAGTTCTTCATACTCTCAAGCATTGTTCATTTAAATGAACTCCAACCTAAAGGTGTGGAAATATTTATCTTTTTGAGTTGAAACTAACATCACATTATCTTGATCACCATTTTTACTTCAATAACCATCATCATATAATTTCTATGTGCCCTCAAGGTTCCCTTGTGCCTTTACAATCTCAAGAAGCATGAAATCCTCCCCTAGGATATAGTATATACCTAGCCCTATCTCCTCCACATTTTCATATTAGTTTCACTCATAATTTTCACATGCCCATTCATCAAGAAAATAATTTAGGATCTCTTCAAGTGACATTGTGGCTTCATGAAGAATAATATTCTCCTCTTGATCGAACATTTTGTAGTTAAATTCAACTAGGATGAGAAAGTATGGTTCATCATGACATTTGAATATGGGTTTAGTCTTGATGGTCACCCTAGTCTCATAGCTAGTTTTAAGTAAAAAATGTGACTAGTCTAAAGATAATTATCAACCCATCTTTTCCATGAAGTCTTAGGAGAGACATATAACAAAGTAACAATACAAGTCAATGACTATGATATCCTACATAATATAAAGTATTAGACATGCATGTAGAGTAAGATTAAAATCCTCGATGATTCCCACAATTTTGACTATTATTCCATTGAGTTGGATCATTTCTTTTGAAATATGGGAATACACATTTTCTAGTGTGTTTATGACCTTCTTTGGAATCACTAAGCTATTCACACCTAAGTCGATCATGTAATTTTTCACTAGGTGCTAGCTCATAATCAAGCAAATATAGAATGAGGGTATATTTTTTTTTATTACACACTTACATTTCATCCACTTTAGGTTGACATAGACTCGTAGAGATTGAAGGCATAATTTGTGATGTCTTACATTTTTAAAATCTTTTAGAGCATCTTGCATAAAATTTGTTTGAGAAGGAATGGAAAGAGCATCCCACATAGTTACTTTGAGGCTCATTTTATTCATCTAATCAAATATGTTTAAGGGAATTTAGGATATTTTTGGTTGTGATTTATAAATATTAGCATCTTCTCTTTTTGTGGCCTATTTTGTGTGCACTAAAAGTTATATAGGCACCTTGGCTTATTTACCTATGCACGTGATCTGGGGCATTGAAGGCAAGGGTTATAAAGTTGGTAATTCATCCTCTATCACTCTCCTTTTTAACCTTGTATTAAAAGTAAATGGGATGCTTCCTCCACTTTATGTATCACTATAATTTACATAGTAATCATCCTCATACTAGTTGATAAGAGTAGACCCATCTTGTTGTTACACTAGTGCTTGAATTTCTCCTTCATGCAAAGCTATGATATTCTCTACTCTTGAGGTTACAATAAAATTTTCACCATGAATGTTTGGTTCATGAATACATTTAAGCATGTAGTTTTATTATGTGGTTATCTATATGGGAATCACCATTTAGGTTCTTGCACAAAATTATTTTGCATAGATACATGGGCTCTAAGAAAACCAACAACATCAACTTTTTGTGCATAAGGCACTCTATTGTATTTGAGCTAATTTTGTTTTTTTGCACCAAATTGATAATTAAGTTTGATTGAATAGTATTATTTAGTGAAGGGTTGATGAGGTTTGGGATATTGTGCTTGTTACCTTTTGAGGGAAATAAGCTCATTTTCAATGCTTTACAGTAGCATTTTAACCTCATGCAATTCGTTAGGAGAAACAAAAAATGAAATTTGTGGGCTCACTATGGTGGGGATATATTCTAACAAAGGTTACACATCTATTTGTCTAGAAGGAGGTTATGCGAAAAAGGCCATAGTGGCTATATGCACAATTTTCCCAACTTGGATCAAACAAATTTTTGCATGCATAATAACTTCATAGGCATTGGGTAGTAATATACCTACCATGGATTGAATCATCATAGCTATATCAATATTAAGATCATTGAAAAAATATAAGAATGCAATAGTGGGAGACCACTTATGCAAGGGTTGGATCCTATCCCAAACTCTTTATAACTTGAAGTTGAAATCAACCATCAGCTCATGTAGGGCTTGATTTATAGTTTTGAGCTCCTCTATCAAGGATAAGTGGTCACTCTAATCCTTTAATTAATTGCATAGTTCCTCCTTGAATTCATCCCAATTATGAATTTAAATTGGTCTCAAGATTCGATACCACTGAAGTACTTTGCCTTTGAAAGAAGAGGCAAAAAACCTAAATATGACATTATCTCTAGTGACATGGTGTAATGAGTAGATATTTTCAACATCCTAAATATTCTCTATAGGGGAAGTCAAATTATCACCAGTAAAGTAGGATAAACTTTTGAGGGATACGATTAGAATGCCATCATATTGGGTAAGAATTAATAGACTACCTCCATTGAAAGGCATAAATAACTAATTCATATGTGCATCCATGAAAGGGATAGGTAATAATATCCATTTAGGTGTGGGTAACCCTCTAAATGTGGGTGTATAATGAGATCTAGGGGGTTATTATCATGAAATTCTCCTTCTCTTGATAGGGGATGAAGATGTTCTTATGCTTCTTATTCTAGATGGCACTAACAGCTCAATAAAATAGAAATCAATACCCTTTGTAGATGATCTAATTTATCTTGGCATATATGTAGGGGATTCATATTCATGGAAAATAATTCCTTGGAGTCACTAGGTGATATTACTAAGTGATTTAAACACTTATTATCTAATGGTGGCATTTATTCCTTAGCTCATTATTTAAACTAGTCCCACTAGGCATGTCATAAACTATTATCATTTGAAATGTGCATTGTGGTTATTTTATGGCACATGAGGTTTTGTATTAGTGTGAATCTATGTATTGTGTTTTAATAATTATGGTAATTTCCCCAATGTGTGGGATTCTTGAGCTCCTTGGGATGAGCCTCCAAAATAATCCAGATTTTTTTTATTGTCAGTGCACCTAATTTAGGACCAATGCATAGACCTAAAGAGCAAAAAGGTAATTATACCACTAATCTAAACCTAATATTTTGAGGTAAAAGGGAGGGATAAGTTAATAATTTACATTAAAAATAAATGTGATACACTAATATTAGAGAGAGTGATTCCAATGTCATAGATACACCACAAATATTTGAGAATAAGATTTTATTACATAGACTCCACCATGGACACTTTAAATGAATAAGTATTTTTCATAGAGGCATAGGAACACATTATAACATTGAGAGGGATCATAAATGAATCACATAAAATGTCTACATAGACCTATATGTGCATATAACATGACCTACAAGTGAGTTCTAAGTTCCACATATAGGTGTTTAGAATGGACAACACTGAGAGGGGCAAACATTACCCATAGACAAAGAATGATAAACACAAATAGAAAATAGAGTATAATAATAGAGAAAGGTGAACTTAATTATCCATAACATGCAAGGTTCAACCAACATAAGTACTCTTTAAGGGAAAATTTTGGCAATGTGAGATTACCTAAAAAATGTCCCTTTTTTAAAATAAAGAACAAGGCTTTATAATGGATCAAGCCATTTACAATTAATGCACCCCTTGTGGTGGTATATATAGTCTTTTAATTCTATTGAGGTGTCACATCCATGCTTCTTAAATTCTTCTTGGTGTTTTAGATCTTGAAGTTAGTGGCAAGATTCTTCTAGATCCACGTGCATGTTTAAGAATGAAAGATATTTTGAATAGTCAGAGGGGTGGCATGTGATCATATTTTAATGTATAACATTAATTTCTACATTTACTTATATGATAATTCCTCAAAAACCATGTAAATACTTTTTAAATACCTCTTTGTATGTTGCTGCCACTTGTCAATCACTACACAAGTTTTTCTTTAACTAACATGTCATTTCTATGCATATGATGAGAAACATTGCCTTACACCTTTTTAGGAATATCTACAGACTGAAGGATGAATAGTTAGAATGTGTAGTGAGATTTAAATTGGAAAGTGTTGTATATGTAGAAGTCATCTATGGGGTGAATTAATTTTAACCCTTTTTACCAAGTCCTCTTTTGGTAGTCTTCTTTGGTCTTTGCTTTATATTGAGGCCCATATCAGTTATGTAACATAGATCACAGTCTATGATTTATGAAAACATAGAATTGGAATGGAATTTCTTTCTATGCACCTCTCCCTATGTTATCTAAAGGCTAAGAGCTTTACACATTTGAACCTACATGCTATTTAGCTTATGTGATGGAGGATCTTGGTAAAGGGTGCATATTAAAAACTTTTTGTGAATGTGAGTTGACACTTAGTCAATTTTTGGATCTACGCTAACTGCTTTGGGTGTGGGCATGGATGGGAGGCATCTTCACATGTCTTGATTTAAAGAACATGACATTTCTAGGCACACAAACCTTCTATAGGATTTTTGTGAGTTTCACACAAGATGGGGGTGACTTATAAACTCAAAAGACACCATAAAAGGAGTGAAGGACAAAGTGTTCCAAGCTACCAATATATAAGGTGTTAATAATAAAAACATCACAAGAAGAATCTGATAGCATAGAATTGGACATTAATATGTATAATGAAAAGAAATATTATATAATATCTCTAAAACTTCATGTACATGTAACTAAAGTTCCTTGATTATATAGACAAGGAAGACCAATCATATCTATAAGATAAAAATAAGAGATAATCTAGGGATAAAAACCCACTATACCTAAAATTGAAAAAATAATTAATATCCAAACCTAAGTAGATGGGAAAACCTAATAATGCTTAAAAAAATAAAGCACCTATAAGATATGAGATAAGGAAAATAACATACTATAACAACTCCTCTCTAAAATTAATTAGGATAGATATCATCAAAAGAGTTCATCTTGTGACAATATGGTGATGGATCTAAGGTGGATGATCTATTGTCATTGGATACACTGGCAATGGACTTGTGGTCCGATATAAAGAAGGAATTTGCTTTTGGGTGCATGAAATATCTAAGAGGATTCATATGGTTGATGTCTAATTTAGTTGTTTTAGATGGTACCACCCTTATTTTATTAAAAAATGGCTAGGTTATTCAAAATCACATATTTATATTTCCTTCTAAGCCTTATCTCCTACTTTCATGGGATTTCTTTGATTAGGGAAAGGTGCCCTTTCTCTACTTGGTTAAGAAGTCTAGCTCTTATTCATCCATTTTAAAAATGGCTTGCACTTTTGATTGAATGTGGATGTAATTATAGAAAGCTATAATTTGTAATTTATTTGGGTTCTCACCACCTCACTAAGACATTATCTAATTGGTAGTCTATTTTATCGATCCCTGTGTACCATTCCTGTTCTCCCTCACTACCAACCTTCATATGAGTTTCCATTGTATAATTATAATTAAAGCATTAATAGTGTGCCTACAACTTATGACCACCTTAATATTTTTAGCTGATGTGAACCTCACCTTATAATGAGCCCATGGGAGATATCTCCTATAATCTATGGATACTTGACAAAGAATCTATATTATAGTTACATGGTTGATTATCCCAATGACTCCTCCATAGTAAATATATTATATCTAACCTAATTTTTCTCATAACATAATGCCACTACTACTCTATATTTATCTACCATAACATCTCTACATCTTTACATATCCACCATTGAAGATATTGTAGTCAGGTACCCATTCTATCTATGGATTTCTTGCTATGTTATTATCCAACTGACAGTCTATAAATTTGATCCAGAACCCTAATCAGGTAAGGTTTTATATTAATTTTAATATGCATAATTTAAGTTTAAAAAAAAATTTAAATAACATATTTTAAACAATTGTTTATGAAATTATTTATTTTAAGGCTGGTTACTAAGACTTTTGGTAGAACCTTTACATAACAATATGTTCTAAGTTTGAACTTACCACTATAGTGGTAAATAAACAATTAAAAAGGGGGATATAATTTTATTGAAAAAGGAGTCATCCAATTCTAAATATGTTGATATTTTTTTCAAAGTGAAAGAAAATTTATTAGTGTGGGGGATTTATTAAAGTGGGTTGATTTTTTTTTAAGGATTATGGAATGTAACCCTAAGTTGATAAAGAGTTGAGTAATGAATCAACTAATTTACACAATAATTGATTTATTTGAATATTTTATAAATAGAAATGAATTAGAAAAGGTGTACTTAATTTGAAAATATGACTAATATGGACATTTGGTTGGTTGGGAAGTGACGTAAGATTGGGTCAGAGTGTTGTCAATGAAAAATAAGTATCAAAACCATCTTTGGAGAATAGCATAACCCTCTTTTCTAGTAGCAAACTATGTTATAGACCTTATATGTACTAATAATGATCATATGTAGGTGAAGCATTGAAGTTATGGGTAGACCTTCACTCTATTTTTAGAAACTTGTATCTATGTGACTAAGATATGGATCATCACCTATTCATGTTTTGAATGATTTCACTATGAAACCCTAAGCCTCCATGTTTTCTATGATTTTTGATGAATATAATTAAAAGGAGGGTGGTGTTAATAACATAGGCTAGGAATGACCTCAACACCCCATGTGCTAAGTACTACCTACATATCAATATCTTGAAATGGAATCAAGCCTAATGTAGTTCTCCCAATCTAAGTGCTAGTGAAATTGAGAGTGATGCTATTATGGTCAAATATGAAATCCAATTTGAATGATTTAAGTTTGAATTGAAACTAAAAACTTGATTAAATCTGAGCTCTAGGATATTGTATATGGATGTATGTAAAAATAGGGGTAAATAGGGATTAATGACATTAATTTACATAATGTTTTTGAGCTTGTTCATGAGAATTTCTATCTATCTGATAAATGTATGAGAATAGTACTTATATAGTGTTCTAATGTTGTCAATACATGAAATGAGTCCATTATAACCCTAATATGCTTTTGAAAGTGGAAATATATCTATTAGGGTCAAGGGAAGCTGAGGGTTAATAACATTTCTCCCTTTGCCAATAACTCACTACTCTATAGACTAATGGGGTCATATTATTATCTAGGTGGTTGGCACATCTGAAACAGAATCAAGGATACCTAGGTTATGGGTCAAATAAACTATTGGTATATCTTGGCATAAGCTATACATACATATATGATGGAAAAGGATCAAAAGAGGCCCAAATATAGTTCTAGAGCTAAACTAATGATAGGGTGGTCTCAAGTGACACTCATTACATTAAAATGAAATTTTATATGATTAGATTCACCCCCATTTATTAAATAAATGTAGAAAAGGGAAATGACTAGGATAAAGGAAAGACAAATTTACTTGGACTTACCTATTAGGTGAATCCCATGAATGTGGGTCTGAGTCTACTAACATTGATCCATTACATGTCTTAAAAATGAGACATATATGAATTGGTACTTAATAAATATAAAAAAACAAGGACAAAACTAAGTAAAGAGATGTGAGAGAGGGGAAAGGAATGGATACACCTCATTGGGTATGAAAACCAAAGTAAAACCTTGGTGAAATCTCGTGTGTACATGTAATGGTGATAAAATGATGAATAACTTAGACTGAGCTAATGGATTTCCTAATCCTCATGTGTGGGTGGCCTAAGAACTCAATCTAGCCTTGAATCCATAATTGTTCACCCCTATTCAGTGGATCATAATATGTGAATAAATTGGATTGGACTGATGACTTATCAAACCCTTTTATGTAGGTGGCTTAAGAACTCAAGTAGGTCATGAATCCATCATTTCCTACTCATATGTAGTAGAATAAGGTAAAACTAAAACTATGAAGTGTCATGAAGCTATAAAAGATGGCTCTAGGCCACTCAAGAACTTTGAAATGTAAAATTGCTTGGGGGCCACTCAAGAACTCATGAATTATAACTACTATTAATGGAATGAGGCATTAATAAGGTGTAATCTTGATCCATATGGTGTCTTAATTATATAATGTGGAGAAAGAAATGGATTTATCATTCCATCTAATATAACTAGTGTAAAACTAAAAATATGGAAATAATGTGCCATACACATGCCCCCAGTTCTAATATATATGCATATGGATTCTAGAGTGAGTTATATTAATTTTTATCTATACAGATCTAAAACTAAAATGGGAGTGATCATGCCATGCATGATACCTCCAATCTAAGCAAACCCATGTAATTATATGTAAAAACTAAATTTACTAAGCATGTATGATAATATGTATTTAAGATTATGTAAAACTAAACTATACCTTTTGTACCTTTTTAATAGTTTATAATTTCCTATTTTTGAGGTTATTTGATAATAAAATGGTGGATGGAATATAACTCACTACATTCCTAGTAGTGTAATTCAATTTTATCCAAAAGTGTTGTTTTAGATAAAAACTAAGACTGATATATGTATTACTATATTCATTGTATTTTCTTTAGTATGAGCTTTTTAATTCATGTCTGCATATTGAAAACTATGTTTTGAGTACACTAGGATGGCTTGATCTCTATGACAAACCCATATGAATGCTCCCTCTTTTGAGGGAGTTGTTAAACTTTTACAATAACTGTCCTTAAAAGAAAGCTTTGCATCAGGTGTGTTATATTGAAAATATATGATATCTTCATGGTAAACCAATATAATGTGTATCATGACATTGTAATGTAAAAGAGATTGAACATAGGTTGGAAATGTAAGATGTATATTATACCTAACATTTAAATGTTTGTTAAGATAGATATAATAATGTAAGCATGTATATGAATAACAAATACAAATATAATCTAAGTAAACTACTTTGGTGGATGGGGCATGATGTCCATCAAGGCACCTAAGGAGGAATGGGAGATTCATGAGGTCCCTCATGGCATCAACAATAGGATTTGAAATAAAAAATAAATAAATAAGTGTCATGGATATGACACATACATGAAATCATACATATAGACACATGAGGCATGCAAAGTAGGCCAAGGATCCATAATACAAGGGACATGGGCACATGTCACTAAGTTTGAGAAAATGAACACATACAAGGACATGTCTAAATGTTTTCATACATAAAAGAGCAAATTATTTTTGGCTTACATCCACATGGAAGGACATGTTCGAATTCCCACATACACAATTAAAAAAAATATAGGACATGGGAACATGTCCAAAACATAAAAGCAATGAAAGGACAATGGCATATTCAAATTCTCTCAACTAGATGTTGTATAGGATGACCAATATAAAGATATAATAAATGATAAATCTATGATATAGAGTATAGAAATATATAACATAGAAAATCAAAAGTTGTGTATGATTCCCCTAATGGGATAATACATCAATGTCAAATTGGTGTATATGTGTATGTGTCTCTGATGGGTGGATAATAACAAATCTAGATCTATGTAGAGGACCCAAGTCCTATAGTAATATGATAATAATGAAAGGGAAAAAATGAATCATGTATTTATCATAAAAAAACAACACTAATATTAATAAAATATGTAGTACTTGGAAAATAGAAGGAATGTAAACATGAAAATGCATACAATCTAAAATTTGTATTTTATGAGCAATATTTGAGTGTTTTTGTATTTTTGAACATGTTATATTTTTAGTGTGTTTTTTAGTAATAAGATATGTACAAGAAACATGTAAATGAAACTATGTATGTAAGGATCAAGATAAAGGAAACTATGTACAAGTAATAAGGGAACATACTAACCAAAGAGTCTAGTAAGAGACTCACTATCAAGGTGACATGTATCAAGTAAAGGAAGAGTGACTACATGTGATGTCCAAGGATGTATATGAAATATGGTAACTAAATATACTAAATAATATATATCTAAAATTGACTGTGGAGAGTGGCTATGAATCTGTGGAGCTAACTGAACTGGCCTATGAACTATGGGGCTCTTAGGGACCCATTTAGTAGAATAAGTTATAACTATCATAGATTCTCTATTTAGAGTGTTGTGGGGACTTAGTAACACTATTCTAAGTGGGAATGGGGTAGAAAGAGACTCTCTAGAATCCATAACATGTCTCTAACATAGGGGTCTCTCTAATAAAGGTATCCATGGGAGAGTGTATATACATGGTAATGTTTTATAAATAAACCTCACCTACACAAGTGGCTTACTAATATCTAAGATGTGATAATGTAATATGTGTTTTGAGATTTTAATTTTGACTATTGTGTAATTGGTTATGGAGTAGGTAAAGGATACTCATATGGAAGCTCCTCAACTATAACACCTTGATTAACATGTATACTTAATACATTTATGTATAATGGAGGGAATGGATCAAAGTTTTTTTATTCAAGGCCTAACCAATAATTTATCAAATATTTTAACACTACATAAAACTATGAATTTGGTGGCCATATGTGCAGTCCCAACCTATAATGGAAATACAATCTCCCAAATAGACCTATGAACATGGTCACTAAAGCCATGAATAATTGTGTCTATCATAAAAATATCATGATTTGAATATACCAAGTGATGTATAAGTTTAATAGTACACATATTGATGCTTGACCTATTATCAACCATGACACTCTAACTAGGATGATGAACAATGTAAGCTCATTGAAAGAGTGTGTATAAATTTGAGTCATCATCAATGATCTCCTATTTTGATAAATTGATAAGAGGCCTAGATATTGATGTAGTATGAGACACACCAATGATATTATGTAGAGGGTTTATGTACATTGAATGAGTATGATAAGATATTGGTGGTGGATGTGCTTGATAAGTATGATGAAGGCCTGAAGTGTCTACTATATCGCCATATGTTTTGGAAAAGGATCAAAAAATATTTTCATTATTTCACTTCAGTTGGTTGGGTTTTGTGTATTTTTTAAGGAGTGTTCACATAAATGATATTAACATTTATCAAATCTTAGATCTTATGATGTAAGGTAATTCATTTATTTTTAGTATGGCCAGGGATCTTGTGATAATCACAAAATGCAATGGAATCATAATTATTTTAAAGAGACCTATTCATATCAAATTATGTAATGGGATGGAGAGATATGAATTTTCATTTCAAAAGTTGTTGGTGAATGTAAGATTGTGATTCAAGAAGATTCGTAAAAGATCTCCTTCAAGGAGTTAATAAAACAACATGAGGAGTTGGCTCTGAGGTTGTGTTAATTATTTTCTTTTTCTCATCATTTTTTCACTGGGCCTCATCTTATATGGGAACTTATTTAAACTCTTATTAGTGGAATTTTATCTAGTTGTGTACTTTAACTTGCCCATGGAGAAAAGTTTAAATTCTCCTTACTTCACTATATGACATAGATCTATAAATTATTGAAAATTTTTGAATAATATAGATTCATGTAATGTTGGTAATAAAATTTGCTTGAATATGTTCTAGAGTTGTCTATCTACCATGAAGATAGTCATGTTTGCTAATATGGTTTTATATCTCAAGACATAATTTAGATATTGGATATTTAGATTTTTATTTTAGTTGAGATATTTGAGCATAGGAAACTTTATCACTAATGTTAATAAAAAAATGTTTGTGATTGGATTAAATATTGTAATGGATTGATTAGGGAGATCATAACACCATTGTAATGCATAGTACTTTAAATTACAAGGGAAAAAACTAGTCAGAAGCCAATTATTGGACATATAGTCCAAAAATGATATGTGAAAAACATGTAAATGATACTCTGGGTCACCCTTACCATCACCCAGAGTAATATTGGGTGCAAAAAATCTGCATGGCAAAGGATTTTTCTCTATATTTTATGTTAATGGTGTATGTAGGAGAATATGAGAGTTCAAGGCATGAGATGGTCTAGTGGTACCCTAATTAAGATGTAGCACCTTGGCATTTATATAATGGATTTCATGCCTAAGTTATTTTACATTTAGAGAGGAGTGATGTGTACTATCCATATAACGTGTTTTAACTTGTGAGAATTACCTAGTTATAACAAGTTGTTATAGAATTTGGGTTTCCCCCAAGTGTAACAATATTAGCATTTATGGGGTTATAGGATTGACCAAGTGATGTGTTCTTTATTTCCAATATATCTTGAAAACTCTATGCATGATCATGGGGTTTTTATTGAAGTTTATCTCTAAAAATTTGTAAGATCTCATCCTTATTGACTATAAGATTATCAACATCATGGGGGGATGTGTCTCGAGTCCCATCTTGTGTTTCATTATAATCTTTGATTATATTGCTCATGTTTTGATGTATTATCATTGAAGTCCACATAATTAGGATTTGAAAGATAAATTAGAGAATTTTTAAATGGTCCTTTATCCATGGTATAATCTCAAATGGAAGGAATATGGGTATGCTCAATATGATTACCACTAAGCCTAGAACTTCTTCTTAAAGGAAGAGATATAAATTTTTGAGATGGAATATAGTAAACAAAATAGAAGAGTGATACTAAAATAGAATATATGAAATATAAAAAGCCATAAATATAAAATGGAAATAGAAAAAAAAGGGATAAAAACCTAGTGGTATCTAAGGCTAGGGTTTGGGTATTATTCTATGTAAGTCAAGTTCACCAAATGATTTATATTTTTTAGTATTATGAAATGTAACCCTAGGTTGATAAAGAGCTGATTAATAAATTAGGGAATAAAATACTATAGTATCAAGAACCATTGATTTTCATAATAATTGATTTATTTAAATATTCTATAAATAGCAATGAATTATAAAATCTGTACTTAGCTAGAAAATATGGCTAAGATGGACAAGTGGTGGGTTGGGAAGTGATGCAGGAGCAAGGCAGAGTGTCATAAACATAGAACAAGTATTAGAACCCTCTAAAAATAATATTATGATCTTATTTACTAGTAGCACACTGCATTAAATACCTTATTTGTAGTGTTAATGACCCTATGTAGGTGAAGTAATAAAAATTTGGGTATACCTTTTCTCTATTTTTAGAAGCCTATATCTACATAATCAAGATCTAGATTGTCACCTATTATGCACTTCAACTAATTTCACTATAAAACCCTAATATTTCATGCTTTCTAAGGGTTTTAATGAATACAAGTTGAAGGAGAGTGGTGTTAGTAGGGTAGGTCAAGTTTGACCTCAACACCCATGTGCTAAGCACTATATACATACCAATACGTCAAAAGGGGATCAAACCCGATGTAGTTCTCCCAATCTAAGTATTAGTGAAAGCAAGAGTGATATTAGTGTGCTTGAGTATGAATTCCACTTTAAATGTTTTGAGTGTGAATAGAGACTGAAAACTTGAGAAAAACTAAGCTCTTCATTGTTGTAGATGGATGTATATAAATAGGGGTAAATAGGGACTAATAACCTTAATTTAGACAACTATTTTTGAGAAATTTCATGAGAATTTTTATATATTTGATAAATGAATGAGAGTGGTATTTATAAAGTGTTTTGATACTTTTCAAGACATGAAATGAGTCTATGCCAACCCTAAGATGCTTTGGGAAGTGGAAATATATCTTTTAAGGGCAAGGGAAGCTAATGGTCAATAGTGCTTCCCCCTTTACCAATATTGCACTACATTATAGAATAATGGGTTCGTTTTATAGTCCAATTGGATGACACATATCAAAAAGGATTAGGGATGTATATATGATGGCTCAATGTGGCTCTTGGTATATGTGGGCATAGGCTATGCACACATAAAATCTAGAAAAGGATAAAAATAACCCCTAAGATAGGTCTAGGGCTAAGTTAAGGATAGTGTGGTCTCAAGTGACACTCATTACATTAAAATGAAATTTTATATGACTACATGGGTGATACTTTTGTAAGTGGTGGAGTTATTTTATATATTATCCTATTTAATAGTAGAGGGTTAAATTTATTTAAATGGATAAGTATTTATCTTTGTAAAGGATTTTTCTTTGAGCCATATTTGTGAGAATGATATTTTTTCCTTCTCAGATTTCCATTATCATGTGACAAAGGAGGCTGAAGTCTAGTTTGGCAGAAGGTTAAAACCCCTTTCAAGTAGAACAAAATTATTTGTTTATTATTTTTCATTAGTCTTGACATCCTACATTGTACTCCACTTTCATTTATGGATGTATTTTTAGATATGATTGACATCTCAATTTTTAGTGTGCACTGTATTTTTTATGCCACTTGTTGTACTTATAGACTCATTTTCGATGGTAGCTAACATCCATTCTTGGGGTTAATTATTTTTTGCATTTGGATATTTTTTTCTATTATTAGTTTTTTATGTCTTTGAGTATGGACTCCCATATGTTTGAACTCCTCAATTATTCCAACTACACTAAATGGAAAATGAAAATGTATAACAATGTTTCCAAGGTTACCTTATAATAGTTTACATTACAAGATAATTTATATTGATATAAATTTCAAAACAATTCTCTTTCATTACATATGCATACACCTCATAATGTCCATATTGTTAACCTTAGATGAGTAAGAGGTCCACATATAACTTCTTCCTCAGTAGATAAAATTAGTCTACCTAAATAATTTTATACATAAAATCAACTAAAGAATACTAATGCTAAAAAATCTTTATTAGAGATTTTATAAATAATGCCAATTTACAAGGATATTTTATATGAAGATTTAGGCATAACTCTTTAACCAAATAATGTTGAACATTTGTACATATATTATATCATTAATACCATTGTATGGATTGAGGAAAGCATCTCTTTTGAAAAGTAAGACCTTTCCCCATGTCATATTATTAACAATTATTTATCGATGTAAATTCAGGTTTATGTATAAAATAAGGTGGTAGAATTTATTTTGGTTGATAATGTATATAGTCTGAACATATATAATATATTATTTATAAATGTAATAAGCATAACATTAAAGGATCTCTCTCATTTAGACATGAATATCCATGGATTTTACAATATCCCACACAAACTAATTGGGTACATCACATTGAATATCACATTAGGACAATGTACTATTGGTATGGTGTGTCAAGTTACGCTGATATTAGTTGCAATTTATAATTAAAACATACTTGGATCCATGAAATATATATCCTTGATAGTTGAATTTAAGACTTTTCATTCATATCTTAAATTTAGCTATCAAGGATAGACACACACACATGCACACACACACACACATGCACACACGCACGCGCGCACGCACACGCACACACACACACACACACACACACACACACACACACGCGTGCACGTGCGTGCATGCATGAACACATGCACACACACTCACACGTATGCTATTTAGTTCAATAAAATTTAAAATATTATGCCTTATTACATCCTAAAAATAATTATATTCCATACATGGAACCTTATTCTTTGTAAATATTGATATTTACTCTAAACATTGATGCCCTTTTTCTTACACGACATTCAATTGACTCTTATTATATATATATATACATATACATATATATATATATACATACATATATATATACATATATATATATATATATATATATACATATATATATATATATATATACATATATATATATATATATACATACATATATATATACATACATATATATATATATATATATATATATATATATATATATATATATATACACACACACACATATATATACACATATATATATATGTATATATATATATATATGTATATATATATATGTGTGTGTATATATATATATGTGTGTATATATATATATATGTATATATATATATATGTATATATATATATATGTATATATATATATATATATATATATATATGTATATATATATATAGTACTACATAGTTTTTCATTCGTCTAGTATTAAATATCTATCAAACAAAATATGACAATTTTATCCCTAATAAATATATTTTATTGATGACTCATAACATGTTTTCCTCCTTATTCCATTAAAAATATTCATTGAAAATAATTTTATGGCTATTAAATGGCTTGCTCTTTTTTATTTCCATTGGTATTAATGTTGATCATCTAATGTTTACCATACAATAATTATGTAACCCTTCATCTTTTTTAGTCATTCAAAATATCTAAAATAAATATATACATATATGTAATTTATTTCTATAGATAAATTCCATTTATTAAATGCAAGAGGATAGTTGTGGTTATCTGGGTAAAAGAGACATAAATACACATAATTGATTCCTCCAAATAAATTTTTTATTAACATAAAACATCTTCCTAGCCTTAAAACACTCACAATTCTAATGCCTCTAGAATGATTTAGGCTTCTACTGATAGGACTAATAGCACCATTCCTATAGGATTTTAGGTTTTTTTTGTCCTATAGTTGGAGAAAACATGTCCCAATAAGATAGATAAGGTAATTGGATAAACCATCCTTACAATATTTCATATTAGTGAATACAGAGTGAGATGAATATGGATTTAAAACACTTGAAATATTATTAAATGAACTTATTTTCTATTGGTAAATATATCCCACATAAATAATATCCTAAACCATATTTTAAGAGCAACTTATTTACAAAATTATCTTGTAAAAATTATTGTTTTATGTTTTATATTATGGTAGTAATCTCTATGTTGAATTCCCTAACACCACATTTATTTTGAACTAAAATTTGTTTACATGTCACTTTTCCTGTAATTATGCTTTTGGGACAATTTAAGAGCTCGATAAACTTGTGGTTATAGGTAATTTTGATATAGGGCTTAGGGGACCATATGTATAATTATCAAAAAGAGGTGGATAATAATTCAATAATTTGGGAACATGTGTGGTAACCCCAACATATATGGACACCCTTTACCTAGTTTCATGCATTTATTGATAGACAAGTGTTACATATTTAGGATAGGCATGCCAAGTCAAAATGTGGATCGATACTATACAAAAAAAGTATAAAGTTCTAAAAGTTTATTTGTATGACCTTCTATGGTTTTGGTTTAATTAATTAGGAATTCTTTCTCTATTGTGCATGTATTTTTATGCTTAATTAAATGTAATATTTTACTTTTCTCTTTTTAAAACGTAATACATTTATCTATATTATTTTTAGGTGAAACCACATTAACTTACTTTTTTTAGGGTTAAATTTCACACTTATTGATAATTTTATTGTATATATTTAAGATCACACAACAAATTTTAAAGCATTGATTTCATTTGTTTTAAGATGAAAAGTTCTAATCTTTTAGTGTTTTAAAGGTTTTATGATTTGTGTTTTCCCATTCTAGGCCTCCAACTTGAGTTTTGTCTCTTTGTTGCTTGTTTCTCCCATGATTCCATAAAATGTAAATAATTCTTACACCATTTCATCTCCATCTACAAATTACCATCTAACATCAATAATTCCACCTCTTACTGTGATGATCCTCCTAACTATTACGTTACTTTTTAAATAAAAACAAGAGGACATAAATGATAATAAAAACTAATAATATTCATTTACATCCTCAAAATGAATGACACATGTGTCAATCATATTTATTCATATTTAACACTCTAGTTTATGTATACAATCATCTATAGAGATAAACACATAATTTATTTTCCTTGTACTTGGTAATATATAGAAGATACATAGGATACATTATTTATATAAAAAGGAAGCCTATTTTATACATATGACTCATGGTGCACCTGAGAGGAGCATATCACTTAGCAAATTTACTCTTAAATTACCCTCAAAATTAAGATTAGTGGTCTACAGGCATAGTTATACTTCTATAGTTAGCGATCCAAAACATTCAGCCAAGACTAATAAACAAACAAGAAATTATATCTAAGATCATAAAAATCATTAAAACCCTTGCCTATGTCACCCTTTATCCTTAGTTTTTACCTGAATTATACTAGTAGATAGTAGGTTTATTATGTTTATCTTCTATACATAGTCATAATTATATTGATTTATCATATATCACTATAATAAATAGTCTTACTTTTTGTAATTTTTTTATTGGGCTTGGTAAAAAAAAGTTTTTTTAATTCTATACACAGTCTTGTTCAAATTATTGTAAAATTCTCTTTTACTTTTCATGGTTCAATCAAATATGTATAAACATAAAATGGTGTTTAAAATGTTACCTTAGAACATTTTCCATTTAAACCTAGTTTATATTTTCATTATTTTCAACCTAATTCTATTTCATTCTCCATACATACACCTCATAATGTCTATGTCATTAACGATATATGAGTTATATGTCCATAGATACCTTGTTATTCACTAAACAAAGTTAACCTAAATCCTTTGATACTTTAGATCAACTAAATAATACTAATGCTAGAATTTACTTATTATAGATTTTAAAAATAACTCCAATATATATGGATATTTTATATGAATATTTATACACAACTCTTCTACCAAATAATGTTGAAACTCCCTATGTATATTCTATCATTAAAACCATTATATGGAATGAAGAAAGCACCTTATTTAAAAGATAATACCTTCCTCCACATCATATTATTAACCACTATATATTAGAGTTTTTGTATAAAATAACGTGGTAAAATGTGTGTTGGTTGATAATGGATTTGGTTTGAACATCTATAATTAATCAGATCTGGATTTGGATTTGGCTTGAACATCTACAATAAGTCAAAAAATTATCAATAATACTTGTTACTAGGATAACTTTGGATACATGAAATTAATGTTGTTCCTTCAACCTTGAATGCATATCTTAAAATTCACCTATCAAGGGTATATCTGCATGCCCTTTAAATTAATAAACTTTCAATTATTGTGCCCTAGTATATCCTACAACCCTTATATTACGTATAATAAACCTTCATGTTTGTACATAACAATATTTACTCCAAACATTGGGCCCCATTTTCCTACATCTCATTCGATTGAATTTTCTTCTCCCTCTAAATATAGGTTCGGACATAAATATTTCCACTAATAAAAACATACTATTGGAAAATGACTTGGTAAGCATGCTCAAAGTATTATTGATAATTTTTTGACTTATTGTCATCATGGGAAGGTAGCCAATAATTATTGTACTCCTCATAGATATCATCCTACTAAGCAATCACCCATGTTTATATTAGTTGCCAAAGAGTGTTGTGAGATTAATACTCAAGTCAACCATGTTTTGAAATTATCATTAGTATATCTTGTGCTCATTAATGATACCATTTCACCTACAATTTTAACATTAGATGAAGTTTCAAATGATGAGTATTTTATTGAAATATCTTAGTACATATGAATATCTCCCTTCTTGCCACCAGTAAAAATGATTTTCCAACAAAAAAATTGCACTTACATATTTAGGTGAAAGCAAAACTCATATTGATAAAAAAAATTTATATGATACAAAACTTATTCTTACTACCCCATATGTCAAGGATAGATCTAGATTACTTAATGAGGAAACGATATAATTTCATTATGGCACAGATGAAGATCATCATATAATTCTCCTACCTTCAATGTTAAAGATGACAAAAGAGAATACATGCAATAATAATTATGTGATTATCCATAAATTTTGAATGGGCATATAAAGATATGTTTGGAATTGAAACATAAACCTCATTACATATTATTGTATTCTATCTAGATGACAAAGTCATTAACTAAAAAATAAGGGAAATACACCAAAAGATGGCTTTACTAGTCAAGGATGAAATCCAAAGTTAATTGGATGATGGATTTATTTATATTATAAATTATCTTGAATGTGTTTCTAATATTTTACTAGTAAAAAATCCTAATGGATGTATTTGATTTTGCATATATTACTATGATTTAAATAAGGCATGCCCTAAAGATGATTTTTCAATGGAAAATGTAGATATGAGTGTTAACTATATGGTAGGAGATGAAGTTTTCTCATTCATGGATGGATTTTTAGGATATAATAAAGTTAAAATAAATCCTCTAGACCATGAAATTAATTCATTTATTACACCATGGGGAACCTTTTGTAATAAATTCATGCCTTTTGTATTAAAAAATGTAGTTGCAATATATCAAAGACCTAGGACACATATTTTTCATGATTACATAAACAAAATAGTTAAAGATTATGTTGATGAATTATTATAAAAATAAAAGCATTGATAAAAACATGCTCTTGATTTATGAAAAATATTTGAATGATTGAAATAGCATAATATGTGCTTATATCCCAAAATAGTGTATTTTTGGAATTACAAAAACCAAATTATTAGGTTTTATTATTACCCAAAAAGGTATAGAAGTTGACCACAAAAAGGTAAAATCTATACTTGATATTCCACAACCAAGTAATCTCAAGAAACTTGGATGTTTATAGGACATATTCCATCTATACCATGTTGTGTGGCTCAACTTGTAGATAAAACAATATATATTTCATGTTTACTTTAAAAAGATACCAAATTTTAATGGGATGGAATTTTTCAACAAGGTTTTGATGTAATTAAGGAATTTATTATAAATCCATCAATTCTTATTGATCCCATTCTAGATAATTTTTTTTATATTTACCTTGTTGATCATGCTTCAAGCACTTTACTTGCACAATATAATAATAATCATTATGAGCGCACCATTTATTACATTAGTTGTATGCTTGTTAGTTAGGGGAACAACTATTTTACCATTGAAACTTGTGTTTAGCACTTGTTTTTCTTTAAAAAATTATGATAATATCTACTTCACAACAAAACTCGGAATATTACTAAAGTTGATCCAATTTGATACATTTTATATGCTCAATTAATAGATAAAATGATAAATTTTTCAATTTACATAAAATGATACCAAATTTGAATGGGATAAAGTTTGTCAAAAAAATTGATTCATTTAAGGAATATATTCTAGTCTACCATTCTTATACCTTCCATTCTAGATAAGCCTATTTTTTTATATATTTCAGTTATTGATCATTATTTAGGAACTTTACTTACACAACATGACAATAATCATCCTGAGTTTACCACTGATTACATTATTTGTATGCTTATGGATTATTAACACAACTATTATACCATTAAAAAATTGCGTTTAGCACTTGTTTTTTATTCACAAAAATTATGGCATTATCTAATTCACAACAAGACTCATGTTATTACTAAATTTAATCCACTTGGATATATAATGTCAAAACCCCATTTGCTAGGACACGTAAAAAAATTGGTGATGTTTCTTACTAGGTTTAATTTAAATTTGTTTCTTCAAATTAATTTTTTAATAAAGGAACATGTTTTCATGGTGAATCTCATAATGCCAAATTAAATTGCACTAAGCCAATAAAATATAGTATAAATTAGGTTTGATATAAATTTAGTAAAATAAAAAAAAATAAGACCCTGAAGTATGCCTATAATGGAATGACTTGATAGTATATCAAATGACTAATAAAATTTATATAGGGAATGTATAGATAAATGCCTAATTAATAACTCACTTATATTATGACAGTCACTATAAATAATGAGAAATAGGTTTAAGTGTAGTGCATAAGGGAAATCAGAAAGTTTACTCAAATTTGATGAAATGACCAATATTAAACTATTATGATAATGAAAGACTAATATCGAACTGCTTCGATAGTGACTATTTTTTCCAATAATATAAATATTATAATAATTGTGGCTTCATATGTTTATTGGTATAAAACTCTTTGAAGCCATTAATCTATACGTGTTTGACATAAACCTATCTCATATGGTATAATTGTTTCACGAAACTTCTAGCATTCCTTTTCATTTTTAGAAGCTAAAACCCATTCTAAGAGATGGGTGGGAAGTTGGTTGTGAAAATTTCTAATAACTATTTGGATTTTTATACCTTTATTTAGAATAGAAGATGAATAATCCCAAAATGTCAATTACTTATAAAAATATTTAAATATACATGAATATCATTAGTCAAACCCTTCAAAATTTAAAAAATAATTATTCGTTGTATTTCATGTAGTTACATCTTCACATCTAAATAGTAGGAAGTGTAAGCTATTTCTTGAGACTTGTATTTACATTGTATAAATATATGTGAAGTTTGATTCTAACATGTGAGATAAGTAGTACAACTTGCACAAGAATTTCTTGACCATAAATTTATTTTATTACAAGTTAATGGGAAATTAGGTGAAGAAAGAAAAAATATAATTTCTACATTTATACCCATAAAATCAAAGAAGTGCAAGTACAAAGCAACACATATCACTACACAAAACACAAAGGAAACATAGAATAATTAAAATATGAAAGTGAGCACAAAACACAATGGAAACATTAAGACATAAATGACAATAAAATTAATCAATGTCAATCTCACCCTCAGAATGAATGGCACATGTCTATATCATATTCTTGCATACTCAGCACTCCAATTTATGTATACAGTTAGTTATAGGCTTTCAAATTTCATATCTACATTAAAAATTAATTGTCAAATGAAATGAACACAATCCACATTTTAACTAAAGTAGTGCTAACTTCTACCTGAGGATAGCACATTTATTTTGTTAACATGCCTCTAACTTTAAAGATTTTTTTTGAAAGTTGTAGGTTAGTAAGTGTTAAGGAAAATAGGTTAGTGCTCATATTATAGTTTTCATAATTTAATATAAAATATTATATGTAATTTATTTAAGAGAACAAATTATTTAAATAAAATTATGTTGAAATAATTTAAAAATATGAAAAATAAATAAAATAAATGAAAGATGTGTGGGATAAATATCCCTGAATAATAGCATTAACTCCTTGGTAATAGGAGCTTATTATGTTATACGAATGTAAGGCTCTCAATGAATTCAATAGACGTTCATTGTTATTGTGAGTAATTATAGGCAGTCACAATATTTAAGAGTTTAAGTATGCAAATTTAAGATTAATTTTAACACTGGTATCAAAGTTTAATTTGTTTGAACCTGCAATGGAATTGTAGTGGATTTGTGAGGGGCAGTCACATTGTTCCTCGGCCCTGCGGATGAAATATATCGATTTATAAAAAATTAAAAAAAAGAAAGAAAGAAGAAATGTTTTTATCGTGTTTTATTGGTGATAGCTAAAGATTATTTTCTGTAGGATTGCATTTTGTCATAGCGAGTCATTTGAAATTTTATGTAATCGTTAGATCTGTATTGCATCAACGCACAGATTCACCAATCATTAGGAGTTGTGCATTCAATATTGTCCATTTTTTTTCACAGGAAGATATCATATTTCAATAAAGCTAAAACTTCTGTAATTGAAGTTTCTAGAATCAAACGACATCGTGAATTTGGTAAAACTAGAGAAGGCAATTGAAGCTTATAGTCATTGTTAACTGTGTATTTATCTGTAATTATCTTCATACTGGTCACGGACTACAGTATTGCCTTTACCGATTAGCGGCAACATTCATGTTGATCACTCTAAAAATATCTAAAGCTATTTTATTTTACATCTATGATACATTTCAGTTACGTTTTAAGTGTCTATTTACATAGAGTCTATAATAACATTAGAATATTTTAGTTTTGTAGTGATACATTTGATGTGTGTAAAATAGGTAATATTTATCCACTTTGTGATTCATCCGTTACATATGTCAAGTTTGTTCTAAATTCGTTCAATTAATTTTTTTTTAGTGATTCTTTGAAATCATTACTAAGTGTCTTTAATATTCGTTTATTAAATTTAATATGCAATTGGATTTTGTCATTGGGTGTTAATGTCTATAATCGTGTTGTTAAGGTCGTGTCAACAAAATAATAAAAGTTGTTAAATGTTATAGTTAATTAGAGTCTAATGTATGTCATAAGTTATCATAGTCAAATTAAGCTTGTCTTGTTGTGTCATCAAAATTAGGTCTGTCAAAGTTTTAAAATGTCAAAAAAAAAAAAAATTAAAAAAATATTCTTCATAGACATATTATTAGTTGAAACCAATATTTTGATTATAAGACAATTTTTAGGGAGAAGGGGAGGGAATTTATACACATGAATTTCAAGATTATTTCTACTAATTAGGTATCCAAAAAAAAGAGGATGGAGGTAACAGAGGAAGGAGGACTTTCAACATCCTCTCATCAACCACAAACAATGGTGCCATGCAATGATGTGTATTATTTTTTTGGTTTTGTGTTTACTTTTCACTTTTGTGTGGTAATGAATAAGAATAGAAATAGTATTCTTGTTTAAATTTGTAATAAGTGAGCATCATCATATTATGTATTATTTCCTTATATAAAATAGTGATGAGATATAATAAAAACATTGTAGCATCATGATATTGTGGTTGTTGGTTAAACACTTGTAAAACCATCATATTTAGTTGTAGGTTGTTGGTCAATCTCAATAAAACTATCTTATTTTAATTATTGGCTAACCATTTGTTAAATCATCAAGTTTTAATTTTAGGTAAACCACTTGCAAAACCATCATTGAGGTTATTGGTTATCATAAAAAACTATCTATAACATGAATAAGCAAAGGTTATACATTGCAAAATAAGATTGATATTTTCCCCATATTTTTACTGAGGAAGTAATGTTAGGTAAATGGATTAGTGCTCACATTACATTTTGTATGGGTTAGTATAGGATATTATATGTGATTGATTGTGAGAAAAAAGTCACATAGATAAGAGTATATTGAGATAATTTAGAGATATGAGAGAGAATAAATGAGTACATGAGAGATATGTGGGTTACATACTATTGAATAATAACATTGGCTCCTTGGTTATATGAGTTCATTATGTTATAATAATGTGAAGTTATCATAATGAAATTACCTTGAATGAATTCAATATAATTACTTTGTTATTTTGAGTAATTATATGCAAACACAATATTTTAGAGTTTAGGCACATGTAAATTTGAGCTTAATTTTAATAATAGGATCCCCATCTTTTCCTTTTTCTCTTGTAGCTTAGTTTCCTTTATGCAATTGGTTTATTTCATTGACTATTTCATATATTGTAAAATTCCTTTGCCTTTACTTGTTGAGGTTTGGTAGGAAATAGTTCCCACCTCTTGCTTAGATTTTCAAATGTACTCGTAGAAATAATATAAATATACATGGTTATACATTGGTCAAAACCCCTCAAAATAATTTTAAAATTTATGTACAAAACTAAACTACTTTTATAATAATAATAATAATAATAATAATAATAATAATAATAATAATAATAATAATAATAATAATAATAATAATAATAATAATAATAAACACATTGGGTTTAGTTAGTTAAAACCCAAATGCAATGTTTTTTTTAGAATAAAATTTTAAACATTTAAAAAATACTAACATTTAATTATATGGTAGGTCATCCATTACATATGGAATTGGATACGAAGATGAGGTCCCCTTGCTCTATCAAGCAAATAATTCTAACTACTAAACAAGTAACTTAAAAACCACTTACAATTTTTCTTTTTGCATAATACTATTTTTAACATTCAAAATATACTAACATATAATTATATCAAATAAAAAAATTAACCTAGATGATTTGAATATCCTTCCATGATAGCGAGTAATAAGTTCTTACACTAATAATGATATATTGTTTTAAAAAAATATAAAGAAAGGGTGGTATTATTATATTTTACATACAAAATATATAAGAAAGATTCCACAAACATTAGCCCCAAATAAGAAATATTTATAGTTATAGTTATATATTTTGAACCTTCGTGACATGACATGGCATAATAGTTTTTTTTAGATACAAGTAAGGATAAGGGGTTTAAAAGGTTCCCATAACCTTCTACAAGGCCTTTAAATGCTAACAAAAATATTATAACACCAAATAAAATAAAGATACTACAAACTCAAATAAAAATAACTAACAACCTATAACGATCTAGATGCAAACCTTTCACAAAAATTATCCCAATAGATAATGGAACCAAACTAACTAAATGAGGGTTTTAACTAGCCCCACAACTAGGTACAATGAAAGATAATTGTTACAGCTTAGCATGAAACTAACATGAAACATAACTACCCACAATAAATCAAATATGTATGGGGGAACTATAAGAAAACATTCTATAAACCATCCTTCAAAAACCAACTAGCCAACATCTACTTGGTATCAGAGAGAAGTAAATTTTATCCACTATGTTCCACCTCTATGTTCCACCTCTAATGATGTTATTTTTGTTACGTATTATTTTGATCAGGGACATTACGATGACTTCCCTTTTTTTCCTCTAAATTGTAGTCCAATCATCCTTGTCACTAAGATCTATTTTAGAAGAGAAGGGGATAGAAATCATGTTTAAACCAATAGCTTGAAAACTTCCACTTGAAACTAAATCATTTATCTTTAGACATAAATGTGTTTGGCTCTACCTTGGTTTCTGATGCAAGAAATGAATCCAAACTTTGTAAGCACATATCTTTTAATTTGTATCTTTATTTGAGCTATCCTTTATGCTAAAAAACTATCCCAAAAAGTTTGGTACGATACATGACATCTAAGGTTCCAAAAATGAATTTTGATATTTCTAAGGTTTTTTTTCCATTTTAAAAATTATATATTTTTGTAATCAGACATGAAATTGAATTAAATTTCTTCTGATACATTAATTTTAGTGTTTATAATATTTTCAAAGTTTTTAGGGCTGCACACACTTGCATGTGAAAATTACTAAAAATAACAGTTGCTAAAAATAATAGGTTAGTTTTTAAAAGTTTTAAATGTTGCATGTAAACACCAATTATGAGTTGAGGTTTATTTATGCATGTATATGTAATTATTTTATTCATAATTATGAACCAATATATAAAATTCATGGTGAACAAAATTTGTTTTATTAGAGTAAATGGTGATGAAAGAAAGCAGGAAATCATATATTTAAATTTGGACTCAAAAAGAGGGAAATGAGATGGAAATGTGGGGGTAGAGACCATGTGGAATAGTAGGTTTGAACCTATGTCAGGACAAGGATAGATAGATGGAATGTATCTAGAGGATTCAATGGTTTAGACTCTTTAAGTTTTAGATAGATGCCAAGTAAGTCACTCTGGAGTGACAAATTGATGGATTCAATGGATAAGAATGAAATCAATCCTGTAGAGCGTCTCAAAAATATCAAGGATGATAAAAATATACATGTTCAAATTACCCCTTGTCTCATATATCATGCCTCATCAATAATGTAATAGGAGTAGGAAAGTTTATGGGAACTAGACCCAACATGAACACTTTTAGATCTAGGGCAAAATAAAAATGCTGCCCTAAAGGTCATATGGATATTCTAAATATGGTCAATGGTTTATTTAGGATCAAATTCAACAACCCTAAAGATTGTGTTAATATTCATGTAGAGGATCCTTGGTTTTTTGGAAAATATGATCTCTTTAAGAAAAAAAATGGCATCCAAGGTTTGATCCTAAGAAAGAGAACGTAAATCTCATGCCCATTTGGATGAGGTTACTAGGTCTGCCTATTTATTTTTGGGAGGAATATTTATTTATTATCACTGACAAATCTTTTGGATAGTTAATTGAAATTGACTCTACAACCAAAAAAAGATGTAGGATTGTACATGTTAGGTTCTATTTGAACACTTTTATGAATCAAGAACTCCCCACATTAGTCTTTCTACATACTCCCTTTGGAGTTAGATCCCATAAAATTGAGTTTTAGAGATTGGTATTTTTGTGTGATAAGTGCCATAAACTTGGTCATTCTTCAAAGGTATGCTCCTTAGTCCTTAATACTTCACCGTGAAAAAGGAAAGGAGCCATTGATTTTAAGGAAATTGAAAAACTAGAGGTTAGTGATTTGGTTCTAGAAGTTTTATAGAATTTAGATTCAAATCTATCCAATAGAGTTGTTGAGGAGGCGGAAAGGTAGAGATAGATGTAACATTAAAGGAAGTAATTGGAACCAAATCCATTTTAGAACTAGATAAAAAGAAAAACACATAAAAATAAGGTTTCCTAATTTTGTTAGATCAGTTTATATTGGAATCAATCCTCAAACAAGTAAATCAGAATAACGTAGAGCTAGAAGTAGATGCAGTCATCATCCAAATCAAAAATGCTGATTTAGAAGTGTTATAGGTATTAACTCTTTAGTTCCCAAATAATTTTGAAGTTATTTATTAAGATGAGGAAAAGAAAGAATAAGTCATTAAGGAAAATAGTGTAGAAGGGTTTAAGGAGAGGGATAATATACCCCTTATTGTGGTTATTGTGAAGGAAAGGGACTCCTAGAAAGTCATAGTTACTCCTGATAACAACTCAAAGGAAAAATTATCTTCAATTATAGTTACTAGAAGAGGGAACAAAGGTCCAACTTACAAAACTTTGCCCATATTAGGTAAATCTTCTAAGAAAGAGATTTTCATAAAACATATGAAAGAAGACATAGCAGATGGATTTTTAAGAAATCCTCCCTTTTACAAGAGGTAACTCTTCGCCTAGTAGTTAATCATGTTGATTTTCTCTTAGAATATTAGAGGGATGCATAGTTCATCTAATCAAAAAGGTTTTAGGGATTTTAGAAGGACTAATAAGCCTATTATCTTATCAATCCAAGAATCAAAGATTGAGGAAAATTTATTTTCAAATAATTAAAATATGTATTAGAATGAGTTTAAAGTAGTTTGTGTTATTGTATTTGTAGTGTCAGAAAGGATTATAATTTTTTGGGATTATAAATTTGTATTGGGAGAACCTATTCTCAAGTCTCAACATCATGTGGCAGTCCTTTTCATAGATGTGAATGATAATAATCAGTGGATTTTTTCTAATGTTTATGCTCCAAATTCTATCTTAGCTGGTATAAATCTTTGGGAAGATATATTTTTTTTTATAAATAATTTCAAGGATATTCCTTAGATCCTAGGAGGTGACTTTAATTCTCCCTTGCATTTAGGAGATAAAAAAGGAGGGTATCAACTATGTATGGAAAACATGGAGGGCTTTTCTTCTTTTATTTCTAATATTGGTATGTTAGATTTGGATATTAGAGGTTATAAATTTACTTAGACTAATAGGAGGCTTACTTAAAACCTCATCCAATGTAGATTAGATAGATTTTTTATTTCTTTAGAGTGTTTAAAATCTAAATATTTGTCTCTTAAACCTCTTCCTAAGATTAGATTTGATCATACTCTACTGAAGTTAAATATTATGGATTAGAAATATAAGGTGAACAAGTATCCCTTTGGAATAGAATACATATGGTTTATGCATCTTGATATTCATGATAGGATCTTAAAATTGTGGACTAAGAATGGAAGTGGATCTGCTATGTTCAATCTAGCTAAAAATTTAAAAAAGGTGAAAAACAAGATTAAATGATGGAATAAATAAGTCTTTTGGAATGTACACATGCAAAATAAAAATATTAAATATGAAATTTAGAATATTTAAGAATAAATTGAGGAAAAGGGATATGATTTAGAAATTCAAAGCAAAGAAAGACAACTCCTATGTAACTATCACATTATTGTAGCTAGAGAAGAATCACTATGGAGACAAAAATCCAAAAACATTTGGCTCAAAGAAGGGGATAGAAATAACCATTTAATTCACATTTCTAATTTGAAACACAAGAAACATAATGATATTAAATAAATTATCAATAGTGAAGGTTAAATTTCCTCTAATATAGATTGTATTAATCAAGAAAGTGTAAAATTTTTCAAAATTTTTTACAAGAATGATTTTAAGAAGATGACCAAGAATTTTTACATGTGATGTCAAATTTGATTAATTAGGAAGACAATGAAATTCTCCCAGTAGTTACATTAAATGAAGATCTTAAATTTGTTCTCTCCAAGATGAATCTAGATAAAGCCCTTGGTCCAGATGGTTTACCTATAACTTTTTTCCTTAAATTCTGGGATATAATAGGAGACAACCTGGTTGAAGCTATAAATGAATTATTTTCTAATGCTTAGTTATTAAAATAATTAAATAATACCTGCTTATTTATTATTCCTAAGAAGGAAGGGGCTATAAACTTCTAATATTTCTAGCCTATTTGTCTATGTAATTCTATATATATGATTATCACCAAGATAAATAATCTAAGGATGTAATATAGCGTGGAAAGAATCATTCAACCATGGAAAGGAGTTTTGTTCTTGGTAGACAAATTTAGGATGGAGTGATTGTGCTTCACAAATCCATTCATTCAATGGAAAATAGTAAAAGGTCATCTATGGTGCTTAAATTGGATATGGCTAAGGCATATGACAGATTAGATTGTAGATTTTTGGATATAGTTATGCCTTAATTTGGTTTTTGTGACAAATTTAGGAAAATTATCACATCTTGTACTACTACTTACATGTTTGAATGGGGTAGCACATGGTTTCTTCAAAATAATTAAAGGGGTAAGATAGGTGATCCCCTTTCCCTATTACTATTCATAATTATGGTAGAATCATTGAGTAGATTCATTTCTAATGCTTTGGTTATGTCATAGTTGAAAGGATTTAAACCAGTATGGTCTGTCAATCCTATGACACATCAGAAATTTATAGATGAAACTATTCTCTTGGATAAATCATCTACAAATGAAGTGATAACTATTAAAAATATTATGGTGATGTATGAATATGCCTTTAACTAAAAAATTAATTTTGATAAAAGTTTATTTTATTTCTTCAATACACCTGTGGCTAGACAAGTTAGGATAGTTATATTTCTAGGTTACCAAATAAAGGAACTTCATTAAACATATCTTGGAATTCCTATATTCAAAAAATAAATTTATGTGTTAGTGTGAAATCCTTTGATAAAAAGGTTAAAAAAATCTTACGGGTTGGAAAGGTAATCTCTTATCCCAAGCTAGCAAGGTTTTACTAACTCATAATGTACTTCAGAGCCTTCTATTCTATATTATTTTAGTTTTTAGTTTTCCTAAAGGAGTGGAGGATAAATTAAATAAAATTGAATTTGAATATCTTTGGGATAAAATGGGAGAAATAAACAAATTTCATCTTGTTGCTTGGAATAACGTCTATCCAAGAAAAGATATGGTAGACTGGGGTTTAAGGAATCTATAATTGATGAAAAAATATATCATTTTGAATTTTGTATGAATATTCATTAACTTGAACATGATTTGGGGTAAAATCCTTTATTTTAAGTATTTATAAGGTTGGTAATCAATCAACATTTTTGAAGATGATCACTTTATTCAAGGTTCACATGTTTGGATCTTATTTATTCCAAACAAGGAGTTGATAATATGAGGTTCTAAATGCAATATTGGAAATGGTCATAGGGTACATTTTTGGAGAGATAATTGGGTTTCTAAAAATACTCTTTATCAAAGTGACATAAGACTATAATTAAAATAAAGCATTAAGAATAAATATGGGTTTAAAGTGATCGATTATTGGCTAGAATTGGAAGGAGTTAAATGTTAGAAGAGGTTGAGTTTAAATAACTTAAAACAAGAATAAAAACTAAGGATTTATCATATGAATAATCTTCTAATAAATTTTCATATACCAGGCATCAATAGAGAATATTGAATTGTCTAGAAGGACTCTTTTAATGGGCATTACAAAGATTAATCGGATTATGACTTTCTAGTGCAAGAACGTAGGTTTAATTGTAGTTGGGAGTTTTTATGGAACAAATGGATAATTATGAAAATCAATTTATTTATATGGCTTTTTGTTTAGAATAGAATGCTTATAATTCACAATTTAAGAAAAATAAGTTATTTCTTAATCAACAAATGTGTCCTTTGTGAATAGGACAATGAATCAATTTTTCATTTGCTTGTTAGTTATTCCTTTTCTCAGAAGATTTAGAACTATTTTTTTTATAAATTTAATATCTCATGAGTGCAAGTAGGTTCTCTAATGGAACTATGGTAGTCTTGGGTGTGTCCATTCCAAAATTACCTACTCAATAAAATCTAAAAACTTGTTTTGACACATATCATTCGAGGTATTTGGGGATACATTAAGGAGAATTAAAATTATGTTCCTATTAAGAAATGAAAAAATATTCTTTAGTTTGAAAAAATTCAAACTCATAAATAGTGAATTGATACATCTGAGTTAGTTAAGCTAGATCCTATAAAAGAAATTAGGAAAATAACTAAATGGAAACCCCCTCTTTCAATATGGATGAAGATAAATTTTGCTGGAGATTCTAAATGGATTATAGGACCAACTAGAGGAGGTGGAATAATAAGAGGCCATCAAGGTAATTTGGTGGTTTCCTATGCCAGATACATGGGTGTTAAGTGTAACCACTAGGTTGAAGCTCTTATATCACTCTGGGGGATCTAATTGGAAAAATAATTGAAAACTTTCATTAGTTGGTCCATCAAAGAAGTTTTAGAGGAAGCTATAGGGACTACTGAAGTTTTGAAAACATTTTTCATTCAACATACTTATAGGGAAGGAAAATCAATTGTGGATTAGTTCTCCAATAAATAAGTAACCACAGTGGGTCAAATGACATGGATGAATTCTGAAAAACTCCCTAGGGACCATTTTATAAATATTTATTATGAAGGAAATTATTATGAGCAAAACCTTAGACATAATGGGGAAGCCTCTATTTCATAGAGGAATGAAATATTGGACTTATTTAAATCAAGCCCTAATACTAATTTATTTAATTCTTTTAGGGTCTATTGAGAAGTTTATAAAAATATTGAAACATCTAATAGACAGAGAAAATATAAAATACAACAACATTTCCTCTTAGTTCTATTTTGTGAAGCCTAATGTTTGGAATAGAGATATCCTTTTTCATCTTTGTGTTTGATACAAGGGAAGAAATAAGGGTTTAGCTAGAAGAATAGAACCAATAATGCCACAAGAAGTGAGGAGAAATGAAACAGTTTTGGTAGCTTTGCAAGTGGGATGTTTTCTTGGATTCATGGAGAAGATACAAGGACATGATAGGCACATTTTGATCTTGTCTAAAAAATCTTTGAAGGATATAACTATTATTATTAATTGAGTTAATCTTGATGTCATAGACATGGGTGTCAAGTCTAACCACTGGGCTTAAGCTTTTATGGCAATGTGGGGGATCAAATTGGCAAAACAATTGAGAGTTCTAAAACTAATTATAGAGGGGGACTCTCTAAATAATGTGAACTTATTTTCAAATAAAATTTCATTATTTGGTCCATTAAACAAGTTTTAGACGAAAATATAGGGATTAGTGACTCTTTAAATAGGTTATCATTGAACATACTTATAGAGAAGGAAACTTAATTGTAGACTAGTTTGCTAACAAAGGACTAACTACATTGGGTCAAATGTCATGGATGTATTATGAAAAAATCCCTAGGGACCTTTTTATAAATATAAATGATGAATGAAATTCTTATGAAAAAAACCTTAGACACATTGGGGAATCCTCTAATTCATAGAGGAATTAATATTGGACTCATTTGAGTTAGGGCCTAATAATGATTTTTTAAATTCTTTTATAGTTTATTGAGAAGTTTCTATAAATATTGAAACATATAATAGATGGATCAAATATAAAATACAACATAATTTCCTCTCGTATCTATTCTATGAAGCTTAATTTTTAGAACAGATAAATCCTTTCTCATATATGTGTTTTATATAAGGGAAGAAATATGGGTTTAGCTAACATAATAGAACGAATAATTCCATGAGAAATGAGGATAAATGAAACAATTTTGGCAGCTCTGAAAGTGGGAGGTTTTGTTGGATTCATGGAGAACATTTTGATCATGTTTATGAAATTTTGGGATGATATAACTATTATTATTATTATTATTATTATTATTATTATTATTATTATTATTATTATTATTATTATTATTATTATTATTATTATTATTATTATTATTATTATTATTATTATTATTATTATTAATGGAGTTACTCTTGATGTCATAGAAGAACTCATTTCCCAAGTTACTAGGTTGGATATTGAGGAAACAAAAAATTTCAACTTGGTGAGGGACTTCAAAAGTGACAAAGAGACATTTTTAGATGAGGGAGAATAATTTGAACTACTGCATAATGATTTATATTGATAATATTTTACAAATATATATATATATATATATATATATATATATATATATACGTAGGTGGCCTATCATATAATGTAGCATGTAATCCTAGAAGGTAGGTTTAATATAGTTAGATGTTCTTTATTTAAGATGTTGAACTATTTTACACATATAATTCCCTTCAATCTTCATTTCTTCATTTTGAAATTAATGGAGGTTTTGATCATGAAGTTTAATCATGGAAATTATTCAAATCCAAGACATGAATGGGTCATTTACCTCATACATAAATAATTTAATGGTATGAACCAAATTAACACAAACCTTCCTCAAACCCAAAAGTAAATTGTAGAGGATGACCCAATTGACATTAGAAAAATAAAAAAAGTTTGGATACAATAACCTATGAGCTCTAGGAGATATATAGAGACCAATAATTCCACTAATATTATGGATAATAATATTAATTATGTGGAAAGGAAGGATCTCAAGTTGAAGGAAAATAGTAAAAATTGTCTTTAGAGTGTTTTACAACCTATAGGTGTCTATCAAGGGAAACAGAGCATGCATTGAAAAATAGGTGTTCTGGTAGGAGATTATATTGATGTATATGATGTTAGAGAAGTTTTTTGGGGAGGATATTAAGGATGAAGAGAACATAAATAATTTTATTCATAAATATTTTCTTGAGGCTGAGAAAGGAGTGACTAAAGACCACCCATAGATGAAAAAAAGAGTTCTGATGACAAGTAACTAAAAAACTAAAATGTGGCATTTAATAACTTAATTAAATATCTTAAGGGGAAGGATAATTTAGATAATACATTTAAATAATTATATCTTAAAAAATATATAATTCACTACTTTATGAGAGAGATAATAGAGTTTAATGTTAATGTGAATTTTCTACAGTAAGAAAACACCAAATTGAATCAATTCTCTTTGGCCAAGTAGGATGATCAACAACTTCAGAGTATGTTATTTAGGGTGGATATTTTGGAACATGAGAATAATAAAGTTTTAAATAATATCATTTTTTTATTAAACTATAGCAAGGGTGATATGTATGATGGTATTTAGAATGTCAAAATCTTTGAACTCGCCTCAAGGAGCTATTTGAGCCCAAGATGATTAGAGCTAAGGGAAAGGGAAGTAGGGTCAATGAATTGGATCTCAGAATGTCATGGATAAATACAAGATATTATTTTAGATTGATTCAAACCTTAAAAATATGAAGACATGTTGGGAGGATTTTTATGGTAGTTTAGACTAAGACTAGGTCCTAGTTTATTTTATTGTTATTTGTTGGTTTTTGGGCTATATTTTGGCTATCTCAGGGCTTATTTAGTCTTTGTTATTTATTTTTATCTCCTTTGGTTGTACTTATCTTAGTGTTTGGTGACCCTATTTTAAAAAAATAACATTTTTAACCTTAATAAAAAAATATGAATCAATATAGGTTATTGTTTAATGAATATTGTGTCTATTTATTTTGTTACCTTGATAGTATTTTGGTTTATTTTTTGTTATTAAATAAAGTTTAAATATTAGAGTCATAATAGATTATGAAAGGATAAGGATTCATTCCTTAATTGAATAAGACTATGCAAGAGCTATAGAGGCAACTACAATAATTAACTATAATTGTTGGAAATCAAAGACAAGAAAGAGTAGAAGATGAAGTAGAAGAAGACAACAGTCATGAATAATAAAATTTTCAAGAGGAGGAACAATAGGAATAGTTTCCATAAATGGAATATAGGATGGTTATAAATTTAGAGGAAAGTAATGAAAGAATCAAGGTTGTGACATTCTAGATTATGGAGGAAGTTTAAAACTAGAGTTGATAGACTGGATGAATAGCATGGAGAAGTTTTTCTAATGGAGAACTCTAAGAGAAGACAAGAAAGTAAGGTTTGCATGTACGAATTTGAAGGGTCATGTAATTATTTAGTGGGATCACATGTATAAATAAAAATAGAGAAAAGGTAAAGATAATATCAACTCATGGAAAAATAAAGAGAAGAAGTTGAGGGAGAAATTTCTTCCAGTAAATTATACAAAAAACCTATACAAAATATTCTAGATTTTGAGGAAGAAGGATCACGATATACAAGAGTATATCCATAGTTTTTAAAACATTTTTTGTATGATTGGAGCATGATAAAATTAAGTAACATATGCTTCACGGTATGTAAATATTTATAAGTTTTCTATTAAAGATGACATAAGAATGCATAGAATAATTTTCATTGAGAAGGCTTATCAATTAGCTTTGAAGGCAGATGAAAAACTAAATAGATAAAATTTCCTAAAAATGTATATTACACCATGAAGAAGAAAATACCCTTGAATAAAGGGATGAGGTGGATTCAATAAAAATAGGTTTGGCTTTAATACCACTAGAGTATAATCACCATGCAGTGTAAAAAGATAAGATAATAAAAAAGGTTTTAAATACTAGCAAAGAGGAAAAGAATTTTAGAGAGGATGAGGCTTGGTGGTAGTAGAGGATGGTTTCTATATCAACATAGATCTTATGTTTATTAAAAATGTGGATAAAATTGCATAGATAATTTGAGATTTTCAACTACCAAGATCAATAAAGGAAGTAAGAGGATCACCCAAAATTGAATTTAGTTAAGGTTGAGAGAGAAGATAAAAAATATTGTAGTTGCAGAAGTAGACATTGGAGAAAATATTTGGATGAGGAAAACAATCATTTGTCTAAGAAAATAATAGGTGAATAATAAATAATGTGGAGATGCAATGTTCTGGACACATATTTTTTGAACAAGGTGCACTTCAGGAGCTAAGATATGCAAAGTAATTATAGATGGTTGTATTAGCAAAAATATGGTTTCTGAGGACATGATTGAGAAACTAGATTTACAGTGTAAAAATCATCCTAATCCCTATCAGATTTCATGATTTAATAAATGGAATGATGTTATAGTAAATAAAATGTGCTTAATCAATATTCCTGTAGGAAAAACTTATAAGGATGAAATATGGTGTGATGTTATACCCATGGACCTATGCCATAAAAATCCGATAGAAAAGAAATTCATGATAGATAAAATAACATGTATACTTTATGTAAAGGTTATGTGAAAGTATTTTTGTTACCCTTAAATAATAACGGCATTCTAAATTCATGTTTTTCACAAAATAATTTATCAAAGACATGAATATGATAGGTTGTTGTTATGTATTAGTGGCACAAATAAAGAAGACATAGAAGTGGTGAAAATACTAGTATAAGTAGTAGTGGTGTTGAAATAATATGTATATGTTATACCTAATGAGTTACCATATGGTTTACCACCAAAGGGAAATATTCAAAATCATTGAGTGGTCTATTCCAAAGAGCATTATAGAGGTACTAATTTTCCATGGTTTAATAATTTTTTTTATAGAAAGTTCATTAAAAAAATTAGTAGTATTGTTGCACCAATAATAGATTATATGAGAATAAAATAATTTTCTTGGACAAGAGCATCAATAAAAAAGTTTGATATGTTAGAGAATAATATTATAAAAAAGCCTATTACATCATTACTATATTTTATAAAAGTATTTGAGATTGATTGTGATGATTTATATGTGGGAATTGGTGTTGTGTTGAGTTAATAAGGAAAACTTATAACATATTATAGTGAGAAATTGATTGAGTAAAGAATAAAGTATTTTACATGTAATGTTGAATTTTATTCCATTGTACAAGCATTAATACATTGGATATATTACCCAGTGCATAATGAGTTTATCTTATATGTAGATTAGGAGGCTTTGAAGTATGTGAACACTCAAAATAAGTTAAATATTATACATGAAAAGTGGGTGTCTTTCTTGTATGGATATAATTTTGTGTTGAAACATAAATCAGGAAAGTAAAATTAGGATCTTTATGTTTTGAGAAAGAGAGTGGTCTTGTTAACTACTATGGTGAGTGAAGTAGTTGGATTTGAAGTTGTTAAAGAATTTTATATTATTGATCCATACTTTAGAAGGATAATTGAGAAATGAATAAATCCATGAACAAGTCAAATAGATACTATTCATGATGAATATCTTATACATAATGGTTATCTATTCAAAGGGAAATAATTATATATTCTAGTTGGATCCATAAGATACAATATTATAATCATACTGGTATTTAGTTGGACATGTTGGTAAGATGAATACAATAGCTTTAGTGGAGGAGAAATATTTTTTTGCCAAATTTAAATAGATATGTCACAATATATGGCTCAAGGTGTAGGATATGTCATGTGGATAAATAAAATACATTAAATATAGGGTTTTACATGCCATTCGCAATTCTAAGAGAACCATGGATAGATTTGAGTATGGATTACAAAACACATAAAGAGGTGATTACTCAATTTTTGTGGTTGTAGACAGGTTTTATAAGATGTTTCATTTTATTTTATGTAATAAAATGAATTATGCCACAAGAGATTTAGAATTATTTTTTAATGATGTTATGAGATTTCATGGTGTTCTCAAAACCCATTACATTAGATAGGGTCAAGAAATTTCTATGTAATTTTTGGAGGTCTTTATGGAATAATATGGCAATCAAGATATAATTTAGTAGTGAATACCAAACAAAAACAAATGGATAGACACACTTTATAAATAAGAACTTAAAAAATGTGTTGAGATGCACAGTCAGAGGGAAGCCCAAGTAATGGGACTTGGATTTACCCCAAGTTAATAGTTTTAATATAATAATTCAATGAATAGACTAATAAGAAAATAAACATTTCAAATTATTTATGGGATAAATCCTATGGGTGTTTTAGGTTTGGTATAATTATCACTTACATAATGAGTTAGTGATGATGTATAAGGATTTCTTGAGCATATAAAATAGTTACAAGAATAAATTAGAAGAAAGTTATAGGAAATTATTGAGAATTATAAATCATAAGTATATGTCAGAATAAGGTCAAAAATATTTGAATAAGGATATTTAGTGATATTTTAATTGAGGAAAGAGATATTTTTGAAAGACACATACAACAAGTTGAAGTAAAAGAAACTTGGACCATGTAAAATTATGAATAAAATTAATGACAACACTTATGAGGTGAGTTTAACAAAAAAAATGATATTTCCCTAGTATTTAATGTTTTGTATTTATATGATTTCTATGTAAAATATGGTGAAGCTGAAGAAGTATATTAGAAAAATAAGGTACTAATGAAGAAGAAAGAAAAAGTAGTGTAGGTTTTAGAAAAGAATATATTGAACATGATGCAAGGAAGTTGTAATAGGTATATGGTATAGTGGGAAGGATTAAAATAGGAAGATAACACATGGATTTAAAAATGAGAGATGTAAAATATTGACAATAATAAATGGCAACAATACAATCAAATCAACTCGCAAGAGTTGAGTTGTTTTTAACTAGAGAAAAATGATGTGGAAAATGAGTCCAAACTTTTGAAGGCAATAAATTTTGATATTTACCTATGTTTGAGCTCTCCTTCACACTAAAAGAACCAATGCAGAAATTTTGGTGCCATATGTGACCATCTAAGGGTCAAAAAAACATTTTAGTATTTTTTAGGGGATTTTTCTATTTATATAAATTATATATTTTGAAACTAGGTGTGAATTTTAATTAAAATTCATTTGATAGGTTATTTTTAGTGTTTAGTATATTTTTGGATAATTTTAGGGCTACATGGGCTTACATGCAAAACTTAATAAAATAATAGTTATTAAAAATAGTAGTTCAATTTTTTTTTAAAATTTTTTAGAGTTTCAAATTTTGCTTGTCAACTCCAATTCTAAAATAAGGTTTATTTATGAATGTCTATGCAATTATTGCATTCATTAAAAATAAATCAATACAACTTATTATTTTATAAGTATTATTCTTATTTATTTCTTTGCCATGATAATATTCAAGTTCATTCATTCAGATTAAGGTAAGCCCACCTTTGATGGTTATGGAACTAAATATGGAAACAATTGGAATCCTAGGTTTCAATTAAAAGGAACAAAAATATTTTAGAATAATAGATAGCAAAAAACTAGGCATAACATATCTGACGTAGAGAGGACCTATCAATCACGAGACCAAAGAGATAAAGCAAAAAAGATAGAAAAATGAAATACATTAATGGGGAAGAAAGAATAGCCAAACCAAAAATGATTAAGAAGGAACACCAAAGGATATAATAGGAGCTCTTCCCTGAATTACTCATATTCCTAGAACCAGGGCCATCTTTACCCCCATATTTAAGGCTTAGGTATCTAGAAGAGGAAGGAGTAATCTTGAGGGTTAGGAGAGGAGAATTGGTCAATCCGTAATATTTAATTGAAGAAATCATAAACTAAATATCATTTAGATCATCCATTTGTTTATTTTGGGGGTGCCAATAATAGAAACAAGGCCATTCTTCACCACTGAGTCTTATTTAAGAAAGAGGGCACATCATATTTCATTAATTACACTCCTCATTACCCTCAATTCTAGGGAATTAATCTTAAGATATATTTCAATAGAGAGAAGTCTTTCTCTAGTTTAATGACTCATCACTCCACTCATAATATCCTATACAAGGTCATCATAGGCTTTTTAAGCTAGGGCTAAGATTTTTGCTATAGCTTCATCTAGTGCCTATGTCCTGATTTATACCTCCTTCGGTTCCTCTAACTCCTTAAGTTAGAGAATTAGCTTCTTCTTAAAAAAATTAGCTTTGGCCTTACCATTAGCATGGTTCTTACCCTTTTTAAAAACCAAGATATAACCTGGTGTAAGTGAAATTTTCTTGCTTATCACTAGAGTGTCATTTTTAATAGTAGGATAATAAGAGCTTGGTGTGCAATTTATACGTTATTATTGCCCGAAAAGGAAAAAATTAAGTCCTTGAGGGAATGTAATAGAAATAAGTGAAGGCTGGTTTTATAAACATTATTAAAATGATTTAAGATCATGAAATGACTTAACCTAACCAAGTTGAATTTGGAATACAAAGTAAGATACAATACTACCTATTTACATACTTTTGATCAAGGTTTTGGAAGATCAACACACTAAAAGCTCTCAGTGACATTTTTATGAATTTTAGGGGAGTTAAAAAATTTAGTGACCCATTTTTATTTCATACTTTTGTATTTGTAATGCTTCAGGTCATGGAAAATTAGAATTATATTTGATTGATAGACTCCTTAAAAACTTATAATATAATGCCTCTTATAATAACCATTTTATCCTTCCATGCTATATTGAACATCTTTGATAGTGTCAGGTCATTCCCAAGTATCTATAACATGAATTTGGTTAGACCACCACTCTTAATAATGTCCCACACCAGAGGATTATTTTTCATGGTCTCAGAACAAGACTTGGGTTTAAATTCTCCCAAGACTTGACTTGCTTCTGTCACCCTCATGAGAGTCATGTTTGGTCCCCTATGAGTCTTATAGAGAAGCAATGAAAATAGATATAATAAAGGTAAAATAAAACACAACACACATAATGAGAAAAGGGTGTTTTGTTGAAAAATAAATACACAAGTAACAGTTAAAATGAAATGGAAGAGGTGAAAGTAAATGTCTAATAATGAAATTAATCATAAATTTGGCATGAAATAGAGAGATATCCCAAGTGAGTGAGGTAATGATTAAAGAAAGAGGGAAATCCAATTGAGGGGAGAGGCACAATGTCATTCTAGGATATGGGATGACAATATGGAGATAAAATTGCTATGAGGGAAAGAGACAAATGTAATAAAAATAAAAATTATTAAAATAAGTGACCAAATCTAATCTACCAAAAGTGGATATTTGTAACACATTAATATGAAATAAAATATAATAAAAAATTCCCATAAAAATGGTTAGATTAACTAGCTAATTATTATAAAATTTAAACACATAAAAGAACCAGTGAAAGGATGAGCAAGGCAAATCCAAGAAGGGAAACATAATACATTAAAATGGGATAAAAGGTATAATGATTATATAAGAGGGGAACCTCCCAAAATTCATACAAGGACATCCTACCAGTGCCCAAATTTCTAATGAGATCAAGACCCAAGCCATAACTCATACAACCATAAAGAAAAAATATAGATTGGGGCCCATTAGGAGATAGGTGTTTTCCTCTCTAGAAGGTCACTTTGAGTACCCTTCATGATTTCCTCTTCCATCTCTCACACCCACTTGATACTATCATGTGGCCTCCCTCTTATATTTTTTTCAATTCCATAATCAACTTTTCCCTTTCCCTTAAACAATTTCTTATGTTAGAACTAGGATATTTATGATGGTGAATTGTCCCATTCCTATTTTTATTGTGGAGCCTATTTATAAGACTTAATAAGAGGGGAGTGTCCTTATGGTGACCTATATTTTTAACTAAAAGATCCTTATGTGCAATAAATAGATCATCATCTTATTGAATCAGTGATTTAGGACTTAACTTACCCATTCTATTAAATTGGTATAGAGCATCCCTAGTTGCATTTGGGGGAGGAATAACTACCAACATGATCAATTTCATTGAAACTAATGGATTAGGATTTACCATACCCTTATGGAATTTTTAATCTTCTATATGATTTAAAGGATATGATGGCCTCGGCCCTCTATTAGCAAGTTTGTTCAAAATCCTCGAAGTGACCTTCGACTCCAAATGAAGCTATAACTAGACTTTATCCTCAAGTCGTGGGGTCAAATCTGAATCCATGGAGGGAACATGGGGTTGAAGTTGAATGAACTCCTATAACTATGTTATCATTTTGGGTTCTAGAAAGGTTACATATTTTCAAGCCTCCTTTCCCCCATTTAAATATAAATTTGCATTACAATGGGATGTTTACTATTACAGCATAACCTCCTCGAATGTTCAATACAAGAGCAAGTCTCTAATGCTAAAAATAATTCATAAACTTTGTAATCTTCCCTCTATAAAGAATCATTTTATATTAGTATTAAAATCCTTAATGTTGATTCAAAATTGGAGATCAAGACCTTGAATCTAGCTTCTAAAATTTTTCTGCTAGATTGATTCGTAGGTTCTATAGGTAGTGGAAAACCAAAATCCCAAAATATCCCCAAAATGAGATCTTCATGCCAAAACTCAAGTGGGAGTTATGGGAGTGATGCAAAAAAATATAGGCCAACCTTTTGGAGGCCATAACTTTTGACTCCTAGTTTTGTTTAAGCTCTTCCATGCACCAAAATGACTATCTCAAAAAGGTTAATTCTTCCCTTAGTGGCTCTATCTACTTAGATTTTATTTTGATATTTTTTGGAGGCCAAACATGATCATCTGAGGGTCAAAAATTAGATTTTAATGATTTTTTTAGTAATTTTTCAATTCCATAATCAACTTTTCCCTTTCCCTTAAACAATTTCTTATGTTGGAACTAGGATATTTATGATGGTGAATTGTCCCATTCCTATTTTTATTGTGGAGCCTATTTATAAGACTTAATAAGAGGGGAGTGTCCTTATGGTGACCTATATTTTTAACTAAAAGATCCTTATGTGCAATAAATAGATCATCATCTTATTGAATCAGTGATTTAGGACTTAACTTACCCATTCTATTAAATTGGTATAGAGCACCCCTAGTTACATTTGGGGGAGGAATAACTACCAACATGATCAATTTCATTGAAACTAATGGATTAGGATTTACCATACCCTTATGGCATTTTTAATCTTCTATATGATTTAAAGGATATGATGGCCTCGGCCCTCTATTAGCAAGTTTGTTCAAAATCCTCGAAGTGACCTTCGACTCCAAATGAAGCTATAACTGGACTTTATCCTCAAGTCTTGGGGTCAAATCTGAATCCATGGAGGGAACATGGGGTTGAAGTTGAATGAACTCCTATAACTATGTTATCATTTTGGGTTCTAGAAAGGTTACATATTTTCAAGCCTCCTTTCCCCCATTTAAATATAAATTTGCATTACAATGGGATGTTTACTATTACAGCATAACCTCCTCGAATGTTCAATACAAGAGCAAGTCTCCAATGGTAAAAATAATTCATCAACTTTGTAATCTTGCCTCTATAAAGAATCATTTGATATTAGTATTAAAATCCTTAAGATTGATTCAAAATTGGAGATCAAGACCTTGAATCTAGCTTCTAAAATTCTTCTGCTAGACTGATTTGTAGGTTCTATAGGTAGTGGAAAACCAAAATCCCAAAATATCCCCAAAATGAGATCTTCATGTCAAAACTCAAGTGGGAGTTATGGGAGTGATGCAAAAAAAATAGGCCAACCTTTTGGAGGCCATAACTTTTGACTCTGAGTTTTGTTTAAGCTCTTCCATGCACCAAAATGACTATCTCAAAAAGGTTAATTCTTCCCTTAGTGGCTCTATCTACTTAGATTTTATTTTGATATTTTTTGGAGGCCAAACATGATCATTTGAGGGTCAAAAATTAGCTTTTAATGATTTTTTAGTAATTTTCTAAATTTATAAATTATATATTTTTAGAATTAAAAGTCAACTTCAGTTGAATTTCACCCCATAGTCTAATTTTACTATTTAGGCTATTTTGAGAAATTTTTAGAGCCACGTGCACTTGCATGCAAAACTTACTATAAATAGTGGCTAAATAGAATTTTTTGGTAGATTTTAGTTTTTTTTAAAATTTTGCATGTAAACTTTAATTTATGAGTTTAGGCTTCTTTAAGCATGGTTTGGGTTTGTAATTATTCCAAAAAATCAATATGAATCAATTCTAAGTATTGTTTCAAGATCTTGGCCTATTGGTAATTTTCTTATTCTTGTTAGTTTTTGGGTTCAATATCTATTATTAGAGTAAGTTCAAATCTTGCAAGAGAGAAGAATGGCAAGATATTGAGGAGGTATGCCAAAAATGAACTAGACTATACAATAACTATAGAGGCAAGTTCAAAAATTAACAAAGGTTATCACCAATCAAGGAGACAAGGTGGTGATGAGGAAGACATAGATCATGATGAAGAAATTTAGCAAGAAGAAGAATAGCAAGAGCAGCCACCATCTATGGAAAAGAGGATGGTTCAAGCTTTAGAAGTAATAAATGAAGGAATCAAGGTTGATGTTCTAGATTATGGAGGTAGTTTAAAACTAGAGGAGTTGATAAATTGGATAAATAGCATGGAGAAGTTCTTTGAGTGGAAGACTTTGAGAGAAGACAAGAAGGTAAAGTTTACATGCACAAAATTAAAAGTTCATGCAATGATTGGGTGGGATCACTTGTAGAAAGAGAGATAGAGAAAAGTTGTTAGGACCTTACAGTACAATTGATTACTTTTGTATAAGTAACTAAACACAAAATTAAACCAGAAGTAATAAGTAGCTAGAAATCAGAAACAACAAATAATAGGAGATACGAAAAACAACCAATGTGTATTAAACTCTTCTAGAAGGAAATGCAATGAAGAAATCTCTCTCTTCTCACACCTCTCAAATGTACAGTAATTCATCTTCAAGAGTTTTCTCTCTCTCTCTCAATCAATTACAACCAACTCAACTACTGAGTTATTCCCCCTTGACAATCAACCCAATTGTTTTTGTACATGCTATGAGGATCTAACCCTATTATATAGTAAACTACAACACTAGGATTCCATGGGCCATGCATTCTCCACCGTTAGATCCACCTCTTAATCAAAGGCTCAAATATGTTCTGCCAAAAATAGAAAAATAGACTTAAGACTAAATTCAGTCTTTACATGTAAACTAACTGTTCTCCTAAAAATAAAATTCTAGAAACACACAAATGACCAATGCTGATCGATTTTTTTCTGGAGATGACCGATGTCGAATGATGCCTAACTGATGTTGGTTACTGTGTAGCTCAAGATAATCGATGTCGATCGACCCCTAACCAATGTCGGTAGATTCTGATCGATGTCAGTTACTGTGTAACCCAAAAACCTCTGCATTTGCTCATCAGTGAAGCTTTTAGCTCCACAACTCAACAATCTCCCACTTGGAGATAAAGATCTGCACCTGTACCTATACAACAACATCCTCTAAAACATCTCTAGCTTGTTTCTCCCTCTTCAAGTTCAATCTTGAAGACCAACAAAAGTTGAATGAAGATTCAACTTCTCTTTTGTTACTAGCTTTGTTAACATATCAGTAGGGTTTTTATCTATATGGATCTTTTCCATCTTCAACTGACCATCCTCTAATACGTATCTAATGAAGTGGTACCTAAGCTGTATATGTTCGGTTCTTTAATGAAAGGCTCAATTCTTTGCCAAATGAATTACACTTTGACTATCACTGTACAATTTGTAACTCTCTTACTCCTTTCCCAACTCTTCCATGAACTGAGTCATCTAAATCATTTCCTTGCTAGCCTCTGTGACTGCAATATATTCTGCCTCTATAGTAGACAGGGAAACAACCTTTTGTAACTTTGAAATCTAGCTAACTGTCTTTCCACCAACAGTGAACACATATCCTGTGGTGCTTCTCCTACCATCCAAGTCACTTGCCATATCTGAATCTACATACCCATGTAGAGAAGTGTTTGACCCTCCATAACATAAATGCCTACTGCTGGTCCCTCTCAGATATCTGAGAATCCACTAAACTACTTTCCAATGTTCCTTTCCTAGATTGGCCATAAACTTGCTGACAATTCCCACTGCTTGCGCAATATCAGGTCTAGTACATACCAACCTGGCCTTATGTCTCACTTGTCCATTCTCTCATTCCTTTAACCTATATATCCATTTGTTTTTTAGTGCTTTCTTTCCAGCTGGCAACTCAACCAAATCCCATGTATGGTTCTCTTCTAAGGAATCAATTTCCTCATTCATGATATGCTCCCACTATTTCCTAGATTCTACCTACATTGCCTCATCAAAACTTTCTAGTTCCCACCATCAGTGAGCAACAAGTAGTATAAAGAAGGGGAATAATGAATTAGAGGTTTACTTACCCTTTTAGACCTCCTTATGGGCATTTGAGACTCATTTATAGTTTGCTGTTTACCCAAATTTTCTTCTGACAGTGACCGTTCCCAGTCATCTCTGACCGATGTCAATCTGCACCTGACTGATGTCAGTTCCACATGACCGATGTTGGTCTCTGTGTTTTTTTGTGAGTGATGATTTTTACCCATGAGCTCATTTTGGATCATAACCTCTTCCAAATCAAGATTGCCCTGCTCAAAATTATTTATCCTCTTGAGTTGATAATTGTACATCACCTTCTCATTGAAAACCAAGGCTTTCCATTTCTTAAATGTGTCAAAAACATCAGATTTCCTATTTATGCAATAAACCCATACCTTTCTTGTAGCATCATCAATGAAATAAACATAATACTGTGATCCTCTAATAAAAGCTACCTGAGTTGGTCCCCACATGTCTGTGTGAACAAGCTCCAACTTGTGCTTCTTCTTTGTTGACCCAATTTTGAGAAACCTCACTTTCTTCTATTTCCCAAAAATACAATGCTCACAAAAATATAGATCTATGCTTTTCAAATCTAAAAGCTTACCTTTTGACTTAAGAACATTCATTCCCTTCTCACTCATGTGACCAAGCCTACAGTGCCACAACTTTGGATCTACATCTGAAGTAGATAAAATAGAAGGAGAATAATCAGTAATACAAGTAGATAGATAAAGTGTACCTAGTCTCTTACCTCTTGCTAATATAAGTGCACCCTTGGAAAATTTCAAAGATTCAGCTGTGAGAGTTACTGTGCAACCCTCATCACCCAACTTTCCTATAAAAATTAGATTCCTCTTCAGGATGGGTACATGCATGACATCCTTCAACACCCATGTGTTTCCATTCTACAATTTCAGCTGCACTTTTCCTTTGCCAACAATTTGACAAGGCTCATCATCCCCTAAATAAAATTCTCCAAAGTCTCCATGGACATAATCATTGAAAAATTTTCTATTTGGGGTTGCATGGAAGAGGCACCAGAATCTAAAACCCATGATTCTACCTTATTATCCAAAGAAAATATAAGATCATCCTATGCAACAATACCTACATCTTTTGCTTCTTTATTACCTTCATGCTGATTTTCTTTCAACCAACAATCTTTCTTTGCATGCCCTTTCTTTCTATAATTCTAGCAGGTTATTCTTCCATTTCTGGTTTTGGATCTACTTCCCATCTTTGACCTTGATTTCCCTTACTTGCCCTTCTCTCTTTGCTTTCCCCTGCTTTCAACACTTAAAGCATTACCTGATGTTTCCCCTGTGTTTTTCCTATAAATTTCTTCATTCAAGATTACACTAACAACATCATCAACTTTCAGGATATTTGAAGTAGATGCAGTATTACTAACTGCCATTACCAAACTATCCCAACTTTTAGGTAAAGAGCATAAGATTAAGAGAGCCTTAATTTCATCATCAAAAACTATTTTGACTGAATTTAATTGATTTACAATTCCATGGAAATCATTAAGATGACTAGATATAGATTCCACCTTCCTGCATTTGCAAATTAAATAATTGCTTCATAAGATATACCTTATTCAAATCCGAGGGTTTTTCATATAAATTTTCCAAAGTATCCATTAACTCCACCATTGTCTTTGCCTGTGATAAGTTGGAAATCACAGAAGATGCTAGGCTCAACCTTATAGATCCAAGGGCCTTTTGATCAAGAACATTCAATTCTTCATCTTCCATATCTATGGGCTTTCTTGAAACCTAACCCAACAGTAAATATAGATCTTTCTGATACAGATAATCTTCAATCTGCATCCTCCATAATTGATAATTCTTGCCATTGAATTTCTCCATTCTTAGTTTACTTTCTTCTACCATTGCTTTGCTCCCACTCAATCAGAAACCCTTGTGAGTGAATTCTATAATCAACAAACACTAACATACTCTGATACCACTTGTTAGTGTATACACATAGATCTGATACCAATTATTAGGACCTTATAGTATAATTGATTACTTTTGTATAAGCAACTAAACACAAAATTAAACCAGAAGTAATAAGTAACTAGAAATCAGAAACAACAAATAATAGGAGATATGAGAAACAACCAATGTGTATTAAACTCTTCCAGAAGGAAATACAATGAATAAATCTCTCTCTTCTCACACCTCTCAGATGTACATTAATTCTCTTTCAAGAGTTCTCTCTCTCAATCAATTACAACCAACTCAACTACTGAGTTGTTCCCCCTTGACAATCAACCCAATTTTTGTTGTACATGCTATGAGGATCTAACCCTATTATATAGTAAACTACAACATTAGGGTTCCATGAGCCATGCATTCTCCACCATTAGATCTACCTCTTAATCAAAGGCTCAAATCTGTTCTACCAAAAATAGAAAAACAAACTCAAGACTAAATTTAGTCTTTACATGCAAACTAACTGTTTTCCTAAAAATAAAATTCTGGAAACACACATATGACCGATGCCGATCGGTTTTTATCTAGAGATGACCGATGTCGGCCGATGCCTAACTGATTTCGGTTACTGTGTAGCTCAAGATAACTGATGTCAGTCGACCCCTAATTGATGTCGATAGGTTTTGACTGATGTTGATTACTGTGTAACCCAACAACCTCTGCATTTGCTCATTAGTGAAGCTTTTAGCTCCACAACTCAACAAAATAAAGAGAATATTAATATGTGGAAAGATATGGAGAAGAATTTGGGGGAGAAATTTCTTCCTGTAGATTATGCACAAACCTTATATAGAAGATTTCAAAATATGAGGCAAAAAGATTATAATAAACAAGAGTATATAGATGAATTTTATAATCTTTGCATATGATTAGAACATGATGAAATAGAAGAACAAATGGCTGAAAGGTATGTAAATGGTTTGAAATTATCTATTCAAGATGAATTAGGCATGCATAGAATACTTAACATGGAGGAAGCTTGTCAATTAGCTTTGAAGGCAGAAGAAAAATAAAATAGATAAAATTTCATAAGGATATCTATGGGTAAAAAAATGTGGATCCCATCCAATAATGGGATGATGTGGGTTTAATACCACCATAAGTGGCTTTAATGCCAATAAAGGTGAATCATTATGTGGTACATAAAGGCAAGATGATAATAGGTAAGGGTTTCAATACCAACAAAGATGAAGAGGATGCCAAAGAGGATGACGTTATAGAGGTGCTAGATGATGGTTTCTAAATTAGCATATATCTTATGTATATTATAGATGTAGAGAAGAAGGGCACATAGCATTTTAGTGTCCAAACTATCAAGATCAAGAAAGGAGGTAAGAAGATTGCCCAAGAGTAAATCTAGTTGAGGCTAAAATAGAAGAGCAAAATACTAAAGTTGTACCAAGAGATGTTAGAGAGAATCTCATGATGAGAAGAACCATGATCACTCCAAGGAAGGAACAAGTGTATAATAAAGAAGGTGGTGATACATGGTTGTGATCAAATATTTTTCAAACAAGATGTACTTTAGGTGGAAATCTATGCAAAGTACTTATAGATGGTGGTAGTTGTGAAAATATGGTTTCTAACGAAATGACTGAGAAACTAAATTTTCAATGTGAAAAACATCCTAACCCTTATCATATTTCATGGTTTAATAAAGGGAATGAGGTTACATTATATAAAATGTGCTTAATCAAGTTTTATATAGGAAAAAATTATAATGATGAAATATTGTGTGATGTTATTCTGATGGATGCATGTCATGTGTTATTGGGGAGACCATGGTAATTTGATAGGAAAGTAGTTCACGATGGAGAAAAAAACACATACACTTTTTGGAAAGGTGGTACATAGGTAGTTTTGTTACCTCTTAAAGAGGAGGAGAACATAGAAAGCATGCTCTATACTAAAGAATTTATCCAAGATATGAAGGTAGCAGGTTATTATTATGAACTAGTAGCAAAGAATGAAGAAATATAAATGGTGCCAATACTAATAGAAAAAGTAACAGTGTTGCAAGAATATGCAGATGTTATTCTTGATGAGTTACCATATAGTTTACCACTGAAGACAGATATTCAACATCACATTGATTTGATTCTAGGATTAACTCTACCTAATCAAGAAACTTATAGGATGAGTCCAATAGAAAATGAAGAATTAAATAAATAGGTTACTATATTGCTAAGGAATAAAGTGATAAGGGAGAGTATGATTCCATGTGTAACACCATCATTTATAACTTCAAATAATGATGGAGGATGGAGAATGTGTGTGGATAGCAAAGCAATTAATAAAATTACAATAAAGTATAGGTTTCCTATACCTTGTTTAGATGATATGATGGAATTCCTTGGAGGAGAAAAATCTCTTACAAATATTGATCTAAGGAGTGGCTATTATCATATTCAAATTCATGAAGGTGATGAGTGAAAAACTGTATTCAAGACTAGGGATGGCACATTTATGAGGGTGATGAATATAGTGCTAAGAGAATATACTGGTAAGCTTATGGTTATTTATTTTGATGATATTTTAATATTCAATAGGACTAAAGAATAACATTTACAACATTTGAGAATGGTAATGGATTTGTTAATAAAAGAGAAGTTGTATGAAAATTTGAAGAAGTGCAGGTTTATGCAGAATAATTTGGTATTTTTGGATTTTTAGTTTTAGTAGATGGTGTGAAAATGGATAAAGAAAAGAATAAGGAAATTGTTGAGTGGCCTATTCTAAAAATCATTACAAAGGTAAGAATTTTCCATAGTTTATAAAATTTTTATAGAAAATTTATTAAAATTTTTGGTAGTATTGTGGCACCAATAACAGATTGCATGAGAGGGAAGGAAGTTGCATGGACTAGAGCAGCCACATAAATCTTTGAAATTTTGAAGAATAAAATTATAGAGAGGCCAATTTTAGAATTACCATATTTTAACAAAGTGTTTGAGGTTGATTTTGATGTTTCATTTATGGGAATTGGTACTATGATGAGTCAACAAGGAAATCCAATAGCATATTTTAGTGATAAATTGAATGGGGTAATAACAAATTGTTCTACTTATGATGTTAAAAGTTATGTAATTATACAAACATTAAGACATTGGAGACATTATCTTATTCTTAAGGAGTTTATAGTATTTACAGATCATGAGACTTTAAAGTATGTGAGTACACAAAAAAATTGAATAGTAGGCATGCAAAATGGGTTTGTTTTTTGTAGGGGTATACTCTTGTGTTGAAGAATAAATCAAGAAAATAGAATTAGGTAGTTGATGAATTGAGCAGGAGGGTAACATTATTAACTACTATGGTGAGTGAAGTAGTTAGATTTGAATCTATCAAAGAATTATATGATATTGATCCATATTTTAACAAGGTCATTGAGCAATGCATGAATCCATTAAAATGTGGGATAGATGTTATTCATGATGAGTATCTTATGAGATAAGGTTATCTCTTCAAAGTGTTTCTATGAGAAAATATAATAAGATAATTAAATAGTGGTGGTTTGGTTAGACATTTTGGTAAGAAGAAGACAATAGATTTGGTGGAGGAAAATTATTTTTGGCCAAAGATGAAGAGAGATGTGACAAGGTATGTTTCAAGGTGTATAATATGTCAGGTGGCTAAAGGACATGCACAAAATACTGGACTATATATACCATTACCAGTTCCAAAAAGACCATGGATAAATTTGAGTATGGATTTTGTGTTGGGATTGCCAAACACACATAAAGGTAACGATTCAATTTTTGTTGTTGTAGAAATATTTTCTAAAATGGTTCATTTCATTGCATGTAAGAAAAATAATGATGCCACTAGAGTTGTAGAAGTTTTTAAATTGATATTGTGAGATTACATGGTGTTCCAAAAACTATTACTACAAATAGGGATACAAAATTTGTAAGTCATTTTTGGATGACTTTGTAGAAGAAGATGGGTACTAAGCTAAAATTCAATAGTGCATATCACCCACAAACAAATGGATAAACAGAATTTGTGAATATAAGCTTGGGAAATTTATTGAGATGCATAGTGGGAGAGAAGCCAAAGTAATGGGACTTGGCTTTGCCACAAATTGAGTTTGCATATAAAAATTTAGTGAATAGATCAATAGGAAAGTCAAATTTTAAAATTGTTTATGGGAGAAATCCTATGGGTATTTTAGATTTGGTATAATTGCTAATTATAGATAGAATTAGGGATGATGTAGAATCATTTCTAGAGTATATGCATTAGGTGTAAGGAGTAAAAAGAAAGTTACAGGAAAGTAATGAGAAATATAAATCAGCAGTAGATGTTAGAAGAAGGTAAAAAGTATTTGAATAAGGAGATTTGGTAATGGTTTACTTGGAGAAATAAATATTTCCAAAAGGCATGTATAACAAGTTGAAGTACAAAAAAATTGGAACTTGTAGAATTGTGAAGAAAATCAATGATAAGGCATATGAGGTAAGTTTAACACATAATTTTGATATGTCTCCAGTATTTAATGTTTTATATTTATATGAATTCCATGGAGAAGATGATGAATTTGATGAATATCAAGAGGTAAATTGAAATCAACAGGTTCCTAAGAAGAAGAATGAAAAAATAGTGCAGGTTTGGATATGAAGATAATGAGCACAAGGTAAGGGAATTATAATAGGTATTTGGTGTAGTGGGAATGATAGCAACAAGAAGACAACACTTGGATTATAGAATGGAATCTGAAGAAGTTTGACAAGAAAAATGGTATCATTACAATTAGGGCAACCTGTAGGGGTTGAGTTGTTTTCAACAAGAGGAGAATGATGCAAAAAAATAGGCCAACATTCTAGAGGCCATAACTTTTGGCTTGTATCTTCGTTTGAGCTATTCCACATGCCAAAATGACTGTCTTAGAAATTTTTATTCTTCCCTAAGGGTATCTATCCACTTATATTTTATTTTGATAATTTTTGGAGGCTAAAAATGATCATCTGAGGATCAAAAATTAGCTTGTAATGATCTTTTCAAGATTTTTTTTAATTTATAAATTGTATATGTTTAGACCCAGAAGTAAAATTTATTTGAATTTTTTCCAATAGTCTAATTTTACCATTTATGTTATTTAAATAAATTTTTAGATCCATGCACGCTTGCATGCAAAAATTACTATAAATAGCGGCTACTAAAAATAAACATTTTTTTTAGATTTTAGTTTTCATTTATTTTTTTAAATTTTGCTTGTAGACTTTAATTTATGAGTTTAAGATTATTTAATAATTTTATGGGTTTGTAATTATTTCAAGCAATCAATACAAATCAATTCTAAGTATTGTTTCAAGATCTCGGCCTATTGGTAATTTTCTTGTTCTTGTTAGTTTTTAGGTTCATTAGGGAGAGAAAACTAGATAAGAAAGTCTTCCATGTCATCCTCATCATGATATAAGTTTGATATGCATTTGTATATTGATAATAATATTCTTCATGTGATTATAAATTCTTCCCTGACGATTCATAACAAATTAACTTTGTTGGAGAAGGTGATGAGAAAATAATTTCTTACCATGAGAGTAATTTCCATAGTGAAGGACTATTTTAGATAATATGAAATTATCAATAGTCCAAATTTATGAAAAATATCAGAGATAAAGTGGATTGTATCAATATTTAGTTGGACTTATTACAAATAAATTACATATATCTAATGTATTTGTAACAAGTCCAAATTATTTAAAATGATTAGAAATAATTAGTAGTCAAAATTTTGAGAACTATAAGAAATATATTGGGCTTTATCAAGAATTAATTAAATTTTTTAATAATTATCTATAATTATTAAAAATAAATCACATCTATCTAATGTATTTTTAATAAGTTAAAATTAATTTAAAATAATTATTAGTCAAATTCTTGAAAACTATCTTAAATAAATTGGATTTTATCAAGATTTAGTTAGACTTATTAAAAATAAATCACATATATCTAATGTATTTGTAATAAGTCCAAATTATTTATAATGATAAAAAATAATTATTATTCTAATTTTTGAAAACTATCATAAATAAATAGGACATTATCAAGAATTAGTTGGACATATTACAAATAAATCACATTTATCTAATGTCTTTGTAATAAGTCTAAATTATTTAAAATGATCATAAATAATTAGTAGTCCAATTTCTAAAAACTATTATAAATAAATTAGGCTTTATCAAAAATTAATTATAAATATCAAGAATTATTTATACTTATTATAAATAAATCACATCTATCTAAGTGTGCAAATTAATCACAGCATGCCATTAGAAAGCCTGTGGTTTTTCTATCTTCAATCGAATTTATACAACCATTCAAACTAGTTCACAAACTATGTATTCATAGATAATAATCATCCATAACTTATTTAATAAAGAAATATAATCATACATCAATTTGACAAACATAAGGCAAATAACCATTTAATGCAGTCAGGTTTTAATCTCAGGTTTTGATTAACTAGTCTAATTATGTCATCTACAAAATTTTAATACCACATGTTAATATGTTATTAGGCCATATAATATGATTGGGATACCACATATCATCATTTAATTACATCATGAACTATTTGTTTAATCTTCAGGTGATGTCCCCATAAACTTCAAATTTTATCATACATAGGCCACATGTCCATCACTTGAAAACTTGACAGTTCACCCATGTTGAATTTCGTCTTCACAAGAGAGTCCCAAAGATTATGCTAAATGACATAATTATAGGTTATTAGGTCACTCTACACCTCCTATATGTTTATATAGTCTCCCACACATCCAAACTACTAAAATTATGATATGTGTCACAATCTCAGTCACTCATGATGCTCAAGACTTTTGTTTTGACTCTTCATCCTTCTACACAGTTGAGTCACCAAGATTGTGCCACATAGAATGGTCTAAGGTACTTTTGGTACATAGGAAATTATTTGACTTACCATCCTTTTGCATAGTCGAGTCAATGATATTGTGCCACATGGCATGATATTTGGCACTTGGGCTTTTTCACTTTGAATTTGTAGTAGACAGGATTTATGAGTGTTGAGTTATTGAACATCATTTTTGGAGACATGAATGAAGTGTAATTTGAAAAACTAAAAAACTTGAATACCATTTGTTGATACATAAATGCCTAAGAACAAATCTTCTTGATGCACAAATGGTAAATGGCCAATTTTGATTGTTGAAGTGCAGAATGTGAATTAAAAAATATGAAGGCTTTTTTGTAAAACTTTAATTGTAATGTTGATAAATCTGGGACAAAAATGCCAAAGTGCAAATTTCAAAATGAAAATTTTCAAATTTGACAATCCAAGGTGTAAACCCATAAGACCATTTGGCAAACATGAAAATGTTAGTGTGATTTATAATGCACAAAAGCTGATGACTAAACCCTAATGTGTAAATTATGAAGAACATTTACTAAAGACCCTTTCATGGTTCACTACATTTGAAATTACTATTTCAAGTACACAAAATCTGAAGACCATTTTAAAATACTCTAAATTCAAAGTGTATGTTCTAATTCACAAATGATGAAGACCTTTTTTTGATGCATAGTTTTCAAAGACTGAATTACCATAGTCAAAAATATAAAATTTAAATGTTGTAGTGTTTATTTTAAGACCAAAAAAGTGAAGACCTAATTAGGAATACACAAAATGTGAAGTGCCACTTAAAAAACTCTCAAAATATAAATAGAATAATAAAATAATAAGGCATCTTCTAAGTGAATCCAATAGAATATTTTACATGTCCAATTAAGCACTTTATATGCCAAAAATATGCACTGAATTTTGAAAAAATAATTCATACTTCTCATTCCAAAAATTTTTATGACCACACATTGAGAAGAATTTTATTGTTATTATCATGATAATCTTGTAAGATCATCTTAACAAGATTGGCATTATGAGGCCTGGGTATAGTTGATTACTTTGAGACATTGTAATATTGATTATGATGCATTATTCAGTAGATGTATATGCCTACTATAGTTATGACATGTTGTTTTATTATGTTCATATAATATGTTACTATTATGGATGTATATTCATAGAGTAGGTATTGTTTATGTTCTCTTTAGTGTTTGAAGTAATAGATTGAGTGAGTTAGGCTTATTGTTGGACTTCAGTCACTAGGAAAATAAAGAAATTTTATGAGCAATTAGGTTGATATTGTTAGTTAAAATATCAAGGTGATAGTTACATCCATGGTCCATTTTGAGTCCTTTGATTTTGGTGACTTT